>JAJMEC010000013.1:0-68871 GCA_030573955.1 Yamadazyma triangularis
ATTCCTTCTCTGGATTTTTTTCCTTTTTTTTTCTTGTTGTTTTTCGTTAGATTTAACTCAAAGATATTGCAGACCAACTGTAAATAGTAGGGAGTAATACCTTGATCTAATTGAGTTACAATTTCAATCATTAAAACCTTCTCTTACTCTCATTTATTGGAGGCATATAACGACTTTATGTTGACAAAGCATTAAAGAACTTAACTTTTTTTTTTTAAAATCATTACTTAAGTTGCAATTTTAAAGGACATTGATTCTAAGCAATCCACCCATTCCATAGCATTTTATTTTATTAAATACTTTTTTTGTTTCCTGATTTTTATTTCCATCCATTCGTTTTTTCATTAGGAAAAAAGATCATACATTCATTATTCATTTCATATAACATTCAAATAAGATTCCATTCATTATGAATTCATCTCCAGATTATTTTCATCAAATTAGAGTAAGCAATAGCTCATTTAAGGCTTCTAATTTCAATTTACAATTAATGGAATTTAGAAGTCATAGCTTAATTATAAAGGAATACCAATATGATATCTTAAATCATTTATTGGATTTAGAGAAAAGTACGCTACCAAACTTATCATTGATTCAACAACAACCAGAAATAAACTTGAAAATGAGACCTTTGTTGTTAGACTTTTTAATGGATGTTATTAATAAATTAAATTTATCGAAATCTACATTTCCAAGTACGGTAAATTTAATTGATAGATATTGTTCCACTAGAATAGTTAAGAAACAACATTATCAATTATTAGGACTTACATGTTTATGGATCAGTTGTAAAAATCTTGATTCCAAATTCAAGATTCCTAATTTAAATGATTTGTGTAAAATGTGTTGCAATTGTTATGATAAAAAACTTTTTCTTGAAATGGAGAACCATTTACTTAAATCCTTAAATTGGATGATATCATGTCCAACTTTCGATTCATTCATTGATTCATTATTAAACTTGTATTCTTCCTTTTATCCCAACATCTCCAATGTAACATTAAATGATTTAAAAGTGTTATCAACTTATATTTGTGAATTAATTCAATTTTATTCAAACATCTATTTTAATTACAACACCTCATTAATTTCATTAACCAGTTTCTTAACCTCGATCAAGATTTTAAATTTAAATTTGAATTTAAATGAATTCTTGTTTAATTTAAATTCATTAATTGAAGGCAATGATGAATTAAATGAAGTTGAGTTTACATTTTCAAAATACTCAAATTTATCTAAATTATTGATAAAGATTTTAAAATGTCCTCCTCCTTCATTGAAAGTAAAATATTTCAATGATTCGTCGAAATTCATTAAATTAATGGAAAAATTAATTAACTTTACAAATATTAATTTGGAACCAGTTACTCCTAAAAATTCATCTGGTAATTCTAAATTACCTCCAACTCCTATATCAAACAATATTTCACCAAAATCTAATAATAAGATTAATCAACTGCATAATTATAATAAGAGCTTCATGAACTATTTACCTTCACCAAATTCCCCTGAATTTAGTGTCCATCCACCTTTAGTAATTAAAGGTTCTTCAACCAATGTAACGAACACTGTTGATAAAACTGCTGGTACCAGTTCTAATGATATGTCTAATGCTACTATTCTACATCGCAAGAGATCTAGGGAGAATGATATCGCCAATGGTGACGAGCTGTCTGATTCATCTTCAGATCATGAATTAAAAAGGTCAAAATCAGTACCATTGATATATACTACCTAATAAAGACATTTTTCAGATTTTCACTATTTTCATTGTATAACAATTATTTTTGTCTTCTCTCTCCTTTCTTTTTTCTTGTTTCGAAAAAAAAAAATTGTATAAAAGACTTTTGTGTAATGAATAACTATAAACAATTCATAGTTTATTGTAAAAGTAATTGACAAGTGATCCTTATCAAAGATTTTTCCTTTTGTTCATGGGTTCCTCCAAACGGGATTTTACTCCAAAGTGAAAAATTACACAAACCAATGCGAGTGTGAATTCTTAAAACAGAAAATTATTGAAAAAATTGACTACAAATGGAATAACTTATTATCATAAGAAGAAATATTTAAAAGGGACTAAAAATTATCTACATAAGGAAGTTACATAGTAGAAAAGAGGAGATTATTACTAGAAATGAGTAAAAAGATAAAGTTAGATAAAAGACCCCAGTTAGTGGCGGAAGCCGACTTAAACAATTACACTCCTGAGAATTTTTTTAATGACTTCATTAAAAAGAGAAGTCCAATAAAATTGGTAGATTCAAGACAATTGTTAAACATAAATTGGGATAACTTTAACTATGACAAGCTTAATGAATTTTTAAATTATAAACTGCAATTAAAAGTAGAGACAAAAGTAAACAATGGATTTGGAAATGGCAATCAAAGAGTCAAGATGAAATTGAGTGAATTAATGGAACATTTTAATAATAGTAACGAAAATTATTACTTGACAACTCAATATGAAAGCGATGATGAAAGTTATTCTGATAGTGAAGGTGAAAATACAGGGGTTATTTCGGAGGAAGACCTGGAAGTGGCTATGGGTAGTGCCCTTACCCGCAGTGAAAAGGAGGAGAGGGAAAAAGTCGACAATCATGAAAAAGAGCCATCCTCTGAAGTTCTGGATGACCAATCTCATGAAGTCCTTTATCAAAGAACTCAAGGAGATCGTCAAGATCAGGACTTTAAATGTAAAGTGGTAAAACTTGACGATCATCGTGATGGTCAAGAGCAACTGTTCAATCAACATAGGACAGACCTGAAGACTAACAATAGTGCGGGAAAGCCATCTGTTTCAGTTCTTGACTCTTCAGATGACGAGATCGATGCCGCAGAGATCGATTTGAGTAATTTCCAAGATGACTACCAAGAATCAGATATATCCGACGGTGATGGTTTTGGAGCTCAGACTTACAGCGATCTTGATTCTGATGATGAAACTGGAAGTTTTGACGAGGTAAACTTCAGAATCAAGGAATTGTTTCAACCCCCATTAAGTAACTTGTTCGACAAATTACCTGCACAACCCCCATATTTTCAAAATTTGATTCCCCAGCAAATCAATTTATGGATGGGCTATAATAAGGCCAAATTTGATAAGTTACAAGACGTAGATTTAAATAACATTGGCAAGATTATTCCTGGTAATGGAACTTCATCAGGGCTACACCATGATCATTCTGATAATTTATACATATTATTATCTGGAATTAAACGTTTCACTATTGTGAGTCCTAAATATGCAGCCAGCCTCTATACAGTTGGAAATATCCAGAAAGTTTATGCCAACGGTGTTATTGATTATAAAATTGACGACTGTGCTCCTGACTGGCAGCATATAAATGAAGATGGCTCAATAAAAAAGGAGGGGGATTTCCATGTCGTGAGTGAGGGCTCAGAACTGATCAAACATCTCGACAAGAACTCAAGTTTGAACACACTTGATCCCCCTAATTTTTCAAAAGTACCCCCAATTTTATTGCATTTAGACGAGATAGATGATCCCAATTTGGCATCTAAATTGATCGATTACAGTGAAAAAAATTTCCCGGGGTTTTTAGAGTTAGAAAAAAGACAAGTATGGTTGAAGCCCGGTGAAATGTTATATTTACCGGCAGGGTGGTTTCATGAAGTAACAAGTTTCCCTAATGAGGTTATTAATGACAATTCTGATAATATTCATATGGCCTTGAATTACTGGTTTGCTCCCCCTGATGGTCAAAATTTTGCAAATCCATATAAATCAAATTATTGGCAAGATGATTTTTGCCGAACGACTCGCTTAATGGATGAGATCAAATCGGAAAAGTCGCCTTCCTAATTAGGAAGGCCACCGCAACACTTTTTGTCGTTCTCGAGTTTTCGCAGCCATTGTTAATGCATGTCGAAGTGCGTCTTTTAACCCGAGAACGTCAGAGGTGATATGTATTGATCTGTCTGCAGGTCAAGGTTTGAGTTTCGCACAACTAAACCCAAAGAGAAAAACGACATTAAAACTGATGTAAATAAGACTGACTATCTCTAAACTAATGTACAGATTATTTCTAATTATGTGACAGAAAATGGAGAATAACTTCGATTTAGAATACCTCTTTTTTTATGCGGACATAGGTTTAGCTTATTTTGATGGTTCTAAGTGGGGTAATTGCGAGCTTTGGACAACGTCCTAATAGGGCAGATGCCCTTTCTGATCACGTGTGATCATACCCCCCCATGGTATTCGCAAATGAAATACCAGATTTCGCATACGCACTACTTTTTGTGGCTTTTTTTAGCGATTGTAGAGATAGGGGTTAACCTGGGAAGAAGGATATAGAATTTATTTATGAATGTAGTTAAAAAAAGAAAAAACGTCGAAAACTTAACTTAGTAAAAGCAGTCAATGTTTGGACTATACAATATTATAACACTAGTTATTTGTTTTCCCATCCTTTAGACAAATCCTGGTAATTTCTTATCTAAAGATGTGCGCGAGATAACGCTAATTGCAACCAAAGAGGTTGCTAAACCAAAGAAGGTACTTCATAATTAGAGAGTATCGAGGAGATTTCGTATGTTGAAAACACCATCTACATTCTAAACCACATTGTTTCAACTGAGTTGGTGCATCACTATTTTTTTTCTGAATTCTATACCTCTTAAATACTTATCAGTTCCGCTCATTTACTCTGGAGTGCTTTTATGGTAATGTTTTCAATATGGCCCATGATTTCAAAGAACAAAAAAAGCAAAATGGAACAAGTAAAGTCAAACTAAAAATAAAAAAAATGAATAGTTTCAAAGTTGAAAACAAAGAAAGAAGAAGCAAAAAAGAGGAGTGAAAACTTTATCGTAAACACTGAAACATAGTTGTGATAAATGATTAATCTATCTCTATTTGAAATGTCACAAAATCTAAAAATGAGAAATTTTCATTTTTTTTCACTTTTTTTTTTTTCTCCTTTTAAACTTAAGTGATACATAGATTTTACACTAAAATAATAAGAAAACGTATGGATATTTTAAAAACTACGTATGAAGTTTAGTTTGATATTTGTTTGAAATGACTATGACCATATAAACCTAAGTCTTTACAGAATGATCCCTCGAATGTGTTTTTCTGTTTGCTTTTGTTTTTAGGCCATACACTCGTTTTGAGGTGTCCTTATAAGGGGTGAAAAATTTTTGCTTGTACAGTATCTTGTAAAGGTTCCCTCTGTAAACAATATTAAATTGACTTTCAAACTGGTTTTAATAGTCCACCAGGTTCATTGGTCACTAATCTTTATTCTTTAGCCCACTTTCTTTGAAAAATCCTTTTTTTTTTATATATTTTTGTATTTTAGTTTTATTTTTAATTTTGAAATAGATCTTTTTTTATTGTGTATTCATTAACTTGAATCCATATTTAAAACAAAAGTAAAGAAAGTTTTAGTTTCTGGTCTTATAATATTTAAATATCATTATATACTAGAACTATTTGAAGAGGATATTATTATTATTTTTAATTCATTTTGATTTATTCAACCTTTTTGACATTGATTATTTTGTTTGATTGATTTTCTTTTCAGTATTTTGTCCTTTTTTCAGATTTTTATGGTTATTTATTATTGTTAAAGTCCTTGATAAGTAAAACATTTTGTTCATAGTCCTTTAATTAATCCCCATAAATTATCAAGTGAAGTTTTTTTTAGAAAAAGGAACAAGAAGACATGGCATTGGCTGATAGAAGACCCCTTGATTTACCAGTTCATTCTGCTCAAGGTTCTCCAACATTTAATCCCAAAACTTTGGATGATGGTAGGAAATTGTCCCATTCATCCAGAACCGACCATGAATTGGCTGAGGATGATAATGAAGATATCGAAATGATGGATGAAGGAGATGAGGAAGAGATGGAAGATGACAGCGGTAATGAGGAAGATAAATCCATGGAACAGGAGAAAAGTTTAAGTCCCTCGGACTTAAGTCCGACTTCTAGAAGCATTTCTCCTGATTCTTTGATGAATTCTGAAATGTCGTTTAAGAGAATTGGTGGTAGTAATGTACCAACTGCTATCTCTAATGTTGTACCTTCTTCTACTTCAAGTAGTTCAAGAGGCTCTACTCCTCCTATGCAACAGGTAAAGAAGCCTAAGAATACTTCTAGAGTGCCTATTGCGACCGGTATTTCAACTACTATACCGGTGACAGGTGAAAAGCCTAAACCTGATCAAACTGATGACCCGTCCTTGGAAGATGATGTATTATATGCAATCTTTTTGATTTTATATGAAAAAGATCCCGAAGGAAAAGGTATGACTGTGAAACAAATTTGTGACATCTTAGTTGAACGTCACCCTGAAATGGCTAATTTGTCCAGTAAAACATCTAATTTGGTTAGTGCAAAATTAAATGCATACGTCAAGCGTGTTGAAAAAGGTGATTCAAGCTTAAAATATGCATTGTCAAGAGATTGGGCTGATGCTTCACCAAAAAGAATGGTTTATGTTTATAGAGGGTTACTCACCAAAGATTTCCATGTACATGTTAAAAGTATGATGGAAACTCAAAAGCAGTTTGATTCAAAGAATCAAACATCCCATTCTCAGTCCCAAAGTTCGTTTGACGATCAAAGTATTGAAGGTCATGATGAAATTTCTTCTTTGGAAGCAGGTAAACAAGCTAGCTTGTCAAAGCCAAGAAGACAAACTATGTTTGATTTGGGTATTTCAAAGAATTCTTTTCTTAATTCTCCCATGGATAGATCAAACTTGTTTGTTCCTTATTCATCAGCTCCAGTGACGGCCTCACTTAAAGATAAAACGGATTCTAATTCTTCTTCCAACCAACAAACTGAAACTAACCCATCAAAGCCTGTTGCAGTTAAAAAGTTCAATAATGAATCTGATTTGGATTTGGAAGACATTGAAGTTTTCAATGAAAATGGTAATGATCAAGATTTCATGGAAACAGTTCGGAAAAATGGTAAGAGATCTAAATCCATGTCTTATCTTTCTAACAAGAAGCATAAAATCTTGACTGCTGCTGCTGCTGCACCAAGAGCCCCTAGAACACCTTGTTCCCATAGTCCTAATGCTGCTGCTGCCGCTGCTGCTTTACATGCTGCTGCAATCAAAGCTATTTCAGCATCATCATCATCATCTATGTCTGTAAGTGGTGGTTTTAAATCCGAGAGATCTCTTAGTAGTGACTCGGCTGATGTGTCTTTGAAATCTGCTGCAGATTGCTGTAACAAGAAATGGGTCAATGTCATCAGATCTGGTTTTTTGTCTCAAGACATTGGTACTCCCGAGGACATTAGTTTATCTGATTTGGATAAATTTTTCAATTGAATTTCTTCCTTGATAGAGAAGGGGTTAAAAGATTTTCTAAAAGTTCAACCATGGGAATGTAAAGTGACACAGACATCTTGATTTTCAATCTTAATTTTAGTTTTGCTCTTTTTGAGTATGGTGCTTATTCAAAAACTTGTGTGTTATTATATATGTATATTAAAAAAAATTGGCTTATATTAATGGTTTACGATATGTTACTTCCCTTTTGATTTATTTGATTTTATTTGATTTTATTTGAATTTTTTTTTTATATTTTAGTTTATTTTTTTATAGTAAAGTTATTGATTTTTTTAGTTATTAATTGAGTTCTTATTTTTATTTTGTTAGATGAGATTTTTATTATAGGTTTTTATACGTAATAACTCTAAAATGCAATTTTTTATTTGATTAATCTAATAAATATTCAAAATATAATTATTTACAGAATTTTACCCAAAATCATATCATGATATTATTAAGTCATGTAATACTTTGGTCCACCTCCACCTTCAGGAACAGCCCAATTAATATCTTGATCTGGGACTTTAATATCACAAGTCTTACAGTGGATACAATTTTGGGAATTAATTTTAAACTCCACACCAAGAGGTTCTTCTTCATTCTCCACATACTCATAAACCCCTGCAGGGCAAAATCTTTGTTCTACACCTTTGTATTTTGGATATGAAAGTTCAGCATGCTTACGATAATTTTGTTCTGGGATTCTTAAATGACATTGTTCATCATCATCATGATAAGTACCAGTTCTTGATACAGATGTTAATATATCAAAAGTAAGTTTACCATCTGGTTTTGGATAATCAATGGGTTGGAAATGTTTTGCTTCTTTAGTAGCACCTGAATCGGTATGATTATGATTTAAAGTCCAAGGTTCTTGACCTTTAGTTACTATGGTTGTTAATCCAGAATGGGCTAATCCTCCTAGAAGACCTAATGGACCATTAAATGAAGGCCGAACATTTCTTATCTCGTATAATTCATCATAAATCCAAGAATTTTCAAAAGCAGCTTCATATGATTTTAATTCAATGGGATTAACTTCTTCCAAATTGGTTTCATCAACTACATCCAAATCTTTAATTTCTTCAAAAATAGATTCAGCCGCTAAAATTCCAGACTTTAACGCCGTATGGGTTCCCTTAATTTTAGGAACATTAACAAATCCAGCAGAACATCCTACAAGTACACCTCCTGGGAAATACAATTGAGGCACTGATTGTAAACCACCTTCATTTAAAGCTCTAGCAGCATAACTCAAACATTTTCCACCTTCTAATACATTGGAATAGAATGCATGTAACTTCATTTTTTGAAACTCTTGGTAGGGGGAAATATATGGATTTTCATAGTCTAATCCAACAACTAAACCTACTGATACCAAACCATCACCAAAATGATACATAAACCCACCACCATAAACATCTGATGATAATGGATAACCCATTGTATGAGCCACTAAACCTTTTTGAAAGTTCTCTGGCTTAACTTCCCATATTTCTTTGATACCAATCCCATAAGTCTGAGGTTCTTTATTTTCTCTTAAATTAAACTTGGAAATGGCTTGTTTTGTCAATGATCCATGACATCCTTCACCCAACACAGTTAACCGGGCATGGAACTCCATACCTCTTTCAAATGAAGACTTAGGGTTACCTACTTTAGATACACCCATATCTTTGGTTGCTACACCTTTAATAGCATCACGGGTTTCATTATAGATCAATTCACTCACTGATATACCGGGATACAATTCTACCCCAAGTTCTTCAGCTTTCTCTGATAAATATGCTACAACATTACTTAATGATACAATATAATTCTTACCATGATTAACCATTTGAGGAGGTTCTGGTAATGGAAATGCATATTTTTCAGTCAAAAACTGCATAGAGTCTTGTTCAACTAAAGTTGTCATATCATCAGGAAGGGGAATACCTGTACCATCTTCGTTTAAGAACTCACTATCGGGGAAAAGCTCTTTTAATGCATTTGGTTCTATGACAGCACCACTTACAATATGAGAACCAAAGTCTCCTGCTTTTTCAAGAACAACCACTCTTAATTCTCCTGATCCATTTTCATTATCAAGTTGTTTTAGCTTGATGGCAGTGGCTAAACCTGATGGTCCACCTCCAACTATACAAACATCAACGTAGTCTGCAGCTCTTTCTTCAGTCAAAACTTGCTGTTCATCCTCTGAAAGTTTATCAAACGGTATTTCACCACGTATTTCACTTTCTGAGGTTTCATTTCTATTAGGAAAATATGAACTAAAATGTCTTGATTGGTTATAGTAACAATGCTGATTTAGTAGCCAGTTCGTTGAAGGTCTCAAAATTGTTGAGATTTTAGATCTATTCAATAGTCTATAAGTATTTTTGATTACTTTGGTCCCCACTGGTTGTATCCTAGGTATCATTGTTGTATATTAGCAATGAAAACGAATGATATTTATAATCAAAAATAATGAAAGACTACTATGACTCAAACCGGTTTTGAAAAATTTTGAGATTTTCGTGAACCAATAAAAATTTTTAAATTGTTAAGCTTCATAGCGGCATCTCCCAAAGAGGACATGAAGTTGCAAAAAAAAAAAAAAAAAAAAAAAAAAAAAATTTAAAAAAAAAAAAGAGTAAATAACTATAAAAGATAAAAGATTAAAAGATAATATATTAAATAACTTATTTCAATAAACTCTATAATTTTTTTTCTTATTTACTTTTGTATAGTTTACTGATTGAATTTCTCGGTAACTTCTTCCAAATCAGCACCTGTAAGTTTAGCAAAGAATTTAGGTACTTCAGTATTTTCGTGATTACCCGCTAAACCTTCTAGCGGCTCGGTCTTATAGAGTTGGTCCGTTAAATGTTTAGAGTTAGAATAAGCGAAAACATTGACATCACAATTAGAGTGACCACCAGTGGTCCAACCAATGGCAGATCTAGTGGAAGTCAATGCACTCATAGCATGTATAACATCACCACCAACTAAAACTTCACCCATTATTTTAGAAAGTTCTTCATCAGTCATATCTTCGATGTTTAAAGATTTTTCAACGTAATCCGTGATGTAATTAGCAAGAGTTTCATTATCAGGATTAGTTTCATTGAATATAGTGACTTCATCAAGGAAGTATTCTGAGGAGTGAGTTTTGTTTACCAACACTTCTGGGTACCAAGAAGCATCATCATTATAAGCAGAAGCAATACCACCAGTTCCATGATCAGCAATTGAAACCAAGATAGTATCAGTGTCAGTTTCATCGACAAACTGTTTAGCAGTATTGAAAGCATTATCATAATCTAAAAGTTCATTTGTATGACAAGCAGGATCATTATCATGACCACAATGATCAATTCTTCCAGATTCAATCATGATAAAGAATCCTTTTTCTGAATCTTTAGTTGCTTCAGCCAAAGCATTTAAAGAAAACTTAGTTTGCTCATCAACGTTAACATCTTTCTTAGGATCTTGATCAATAACATATGGAATATGACTTTGAGAAAATAATCCTAAGAATGGTAAAGAAATTTCTTTTGGGTTTAACTCGTTAAGATCTTCCTTTGTATCAACATAACTCCAACCACTGTTTTTAGCTTCAGTAATTAAATTTCTAGAATCTTCACGACAACTTTCTTCTTCAGATTGTGGAGTGAAGTAACATTTACCACCACCCATAATTAAATCAACGACAGATCCAAAAGGATTTTCAAAAAGCATTTGTTCAGCAATTCTAGCTTCTTCATCTCTATCTCCAACATGAGCTGCAAAGGCTGCAGGAGTAGCATGAGTAACCCGAGTAGATGTAACCAAACCTGTCTTGTACCCCATTAAATGTAAAGCTTCTAAGATGGTCCCCTTGTTCAATTTATCAGGAGACATACCAAGAAACCCATTGGTGGTCTTGAACCCAGTAGAAAATGCAGTACCAGCAGCAGCAGAATCGGTGATCAAGGAGCTGTCAGATCTAGTTCTCACAGTACCGATTCTATGATCATCTATATACAAACGATGATCAATTGGTAACTCATCTCTTACTTGTTGGTAAGTACGAGCAAGTACCTCAGCACTGGGGCTCATCCCATCAGGGATCATAAAGATGATATTTCTTTTATGGTGAGGATGAGGATGACCAGAGACCAAGTTAAGTAAAGCAAAGGCTAACAAGAGGATAATATTCTGATTGAAAATCATATCAAACTTTTAAGTGTGAAAATGTTTAGAGAATTATTGTTAAATTGTGAAAACAACATTCTATTTATACTCCAATCTTCCGATTTGAACTTATAATAGCACGTTGATAGATTCAATATTGTGAACCATTTACCACCACTTTCTTACCGTTTCTGTCGGAATGGCATCTGGAAACCCACATGGGTAAGAGCACTTTCTAAGCTAAAGACTACATCTATCTTATTGTGAAACTTGTGCTGAGAAGTAGATTTTTATTCTTGGCTATCGTAGTAGTGAAGTTTGCAATGCTCTCTCTATAGCAATGATCTCATCACACAGCTCATGACAAGATTATTCACGGTGCTTCTTTGTGATGAATCTGATTATTAGTATCTTTACAGTGTCATAGAACTATAGATCTATTTACTCTACCACTCGGTTTCTTCGAATTTGAACATGGTTGCTAAAGTGTTTTGTTACAGTCAAACGGAGCTTAGTATAATTTTAGAAAGCGAAGAAAAATAAAAATACTCTCCTCCAACAAAACGTGCTAATTACACTACCATATTAGGAAACCAAATAGCTGAAAACAATTATTATCTATTATTGTTGAGACTTTGAACTATTGTAATATAATGAAATTGTATACATTTCCGCTCTAATAATTAGTCCTTTGTACACATTAATATAATCAGAATGACCTCGCTTGGTTTTGATCACTTTTCTACGACTCTTAAATGGCAAAGCAATTAGCCGCTTGAATAGATGGATTAAACAGCTATTGTTTGTTATAGTAGCCTAAATGTTATATTGTCTGATGTTTCGGTTTCGAATTTTCCGCTATAATGTCAGAAGACCATAATTGTGGTTGACGACATTAAGATTTTCTTATGTAGTTTTAAAGTTAAAGACACCCACGATGGATCAAGACAAATATTCTTATTTCTACTAATATAACTACAAGGGTAATTTGATACATTAGATTACCCCTAAACTAAATAACAATGATAAAGTATATTAATTACTACATAAGGGAAATGCCGATGAATTAATTATTCTGGGATTTCAAAAGTTGATCAATGGTATCCTTAAGAATGGTTTCCAAAGAGCTAAATTCAAACCCTAATAATTTTCTTGTAGCATCATTATTAACCTGGATTAAACTAGAAATATCTTGTTCTCCAGTATTTGGTTTACCAATAGGAAGTTTTTCATTGAATTGAGGGTAATTTTTATGTATTATATCCAACATCATTTGAGTACTAAATTTTCCTCCTGTCAAAAATAATCTTTTACCTAAAGCATCTTCATTTTCTAAAGCTGCTAAATGTCCTTTAGCAACATCTCTAACATCGACAAACCCACCTTTGTCATTATCAAAAGAATCAGTAGGGGATAACTTCAATAAAGAACCAATCAATTCATTAGAAGTGTTAAGTTTCCCTGTAAGTTCATTATCGAATGCTTGAGGTCCAAAAACATATACAGGGTTAACAACAGCTAAACCGAATTTTGGCGATTTTTCTTTCATAAAATTCCAAGCTGATTTTTCAGCAAATGATTTGGCCCCATAATATGCTGCAATTGAATCCTTTATAGCATCATCATAGGAAATATTATTCCAACGACTTTCATCAGCTGATAATTGATTATTTTGTTCATCCACTGATGAGTATATAGCAGCATCGGAGGAAGTCACAATCAATTTCTTTACATTATCACCTAACTTGTATACTGAATTAAGTACATTTTCAGTTCCTTTAATAGCAGGAATAATTAAGTCTTTTTCTGGTTCTTCAGTATCATAGAAAAATGGTGAAGCGGTATGATAAATGTATTCAATATCTGGGTTTTCTTTAAGAACTGTATCAAATACTCCCTCAGCCATCATATCTTCAACAATAGTATAGGTAAACTTTTCACTGTTTAAATTTTCCTTCAATTTGTTACCTTTGGCTGTACTTCTTACTGTACCAATTACTTCATACCCTTTTGAGATCAATAATTTAACCAAATGTTGGGCAATAAACCCACTTGCTCCTGTCACTAATACTTTTCCCATAGTTTTGAAGAATCAAGTCTCTTCTCGATTGGCGAACTTTGAATATTTAGTGCGGGAAATCTATTCTACAATAGGAAAATTATTGAGTGTAAAAGACACGAAGATACTATCAGTGAAAATATACATGGGAAATATAAAGTTTGATAAAGTACTGGGTGTTTACAGGATTCTTTCTCTGTGTAGCCTTTTATCCCAAAACCTTTTAGTCAATATCGCATTACTTAAACATAATACTTGAAACTAAAGAAATATCCTGCTATTGAAGCTACCAATAGTAAACAATATAAGAAATAACATACTCATCGTAGACTATATCATCTGGTACTACAACCTTTATCAGAACCTCATACAAACTCTTGGTAGTTGCACTCTATCCTCTGTGGTTTAATGATTGTTTACGAAATGTGTCAAAATCGTCATCGCGCTCAGCCATTAACTTCTAGGGACTAATGTCATCCATTATACTTCTACTAAATATAGTTCATGGATCTATATGGGGAGTACTTGCTCGAATAGGAATTGAAAAGCTAACCACATATAGTCAGTCATATTTATCAGGAGTAGTATGGGCTAACTTTGTAGCTTGTCTAATAATATCACTTTGTATAAACAATAGTAAAATATGGAGTAATTTTAATGGAACAAAAAACCCGGTCTACGTGGGAATAAGTACTGGCTTTTGTGGGACTTTATCATCTTTTTCATCCTTTATATTGGAACTTTTTTATAAAACAACAAACTCAGATATAACATATTATCATTATCCTAATTCAAGATACGGCATATTAGAATTCATTACCATTATCTTGGTCCAATTAGCATTGTCAATATTTGGGTTTATCCTTGGAAAACACAATTTGGGAATTCCGACAATCCAGAGTCAAAAATTTAATAAAACCCTCGAATTATTCAGTGCTTTTTTAGGAATAAGCCTAGTCATTATAGCTGCATTTCTTATTGGATTTCAACTGTCATGGCGAAGTTGGATGTTTGCATGTGTTTTTGCTCCCTTTGGTGCATTACTAAGGTTCTTTTTATCCAAACTTAACCCCAAAATAAAGCATTTCCCCATTGGTACCTTTATTGCTAACATATTAGGAAGTATTTTGATAGCAGTATTTTCATTACTATTACGATCAAAACTGGGAACCCATAGTTTAATAACAACTTCTGTATCTTGTCACGTAATAATAGGATTAATCGATGGCTTTAGTGGTGGTTTAACTACAGTAAGTACTTTTGTTACTGAATTGTTTAATCTTTCTTCTAGAAGTGCTTATAGATACTGCATAGTATCAATAGTTTTGTGTTTTATCTTAGTGTTAGTCATTTTAGGACCTTATCATTGGACTCGTGGATTCACCAGTCCTGTCTGTCAGTGAGACCAAATTTGGATATATATATATATATAGATTGTCGCTTAATGCCATATAGAGTAAGTGTATCCGGACGAGTAAGGGTTTAAGAGATTAGCATTATTCATCAATTTTTGTTTTTATTTAAATTTTATTTTATTTTATTTTATTGTTTTAATTACTTTCATTATGTACATTCCAAAAAAATACGAAGAAAATGAATGGGAATATCAACAACATATAATTGAAAACTATCCTCTTGGTACAGTAATAACCTCTACTGATGATGGGATCATTGCTAATCATATTCCCTTTTTCTTGACCCAAGATGACAATGGGAATAAAGTATTAAGAGCTCATTTGGCTAAAGTTAATCATCAAATTCCTTCGTTGAAAGATAATGATAATATATTGGTGATTTTTCAATCAGACAGCTCGTATATTTCCCCAACTTATTATGAAACCAAAACTAAAACCCAAAAAGTGGTACCTACTTGGGATTTTGCAAGTATTCATTGTTATGGTAAATCAACTATCATTGATGATGGTGAATTTGTTCTACAACAATTGAAAGACTTTTCGAACCATCAAGAAAAATCAAGGACTCAACCATGGGAAATAACTGATGCTCCTGAAAGTTATACTAATTTATTGAGAAAGGCCATTACAGGATTAGAAGTCAAAATTGAAAGAATTGAAGGAAAGTATAAATTTGAACAAAAAATGCCTGAAGGGGATATAAATGGGGTTGTAGAAGGATTAAAGGAAGATGGCGTTCATCAAGTATCCAAGTTGGTTCAAGAAACAAATTCTAGATCTTAAATGACTTATATTACAATATATAGATTAAATTTATGTCTTACGGTTAGAAATGTCTTATGGTTAGCAATGTCTTACGGTTAGATATTACGGTTAGAAACAAGTTTAATATGGATTGAATCTACCACCAGCACCACCTCTTCCAAAACCAGCTCTACCGCCTCTCATTCCTCTTCCTCTTCCTCTAAAACCAGCTCTACCACCACCTCTCATTCCTCTTCCTCTTGGACCTCCTCTATTGGTGGTTGAAAACCCAGGAACATTTGTTCTTTTGGCACTAACCTTCAACTCTCTATCTCTAAAACTTGAACCATCCAAAGTTGCCACTGCTTTTTCAACCCCTTCTATGACTTTAAATTCCACATAAGCAAACCCCTTTGGTTGTCCGGTGAACTTATTCACCATTATAGTAACTCTTTGTACTTCTCCGGCACTGGCAAAATGCTGTTGCAATTCTAATGGCGTCGCACCATAATCAACATTACCCACGTAGATGGAACGAGAGTCAACATCTCTCTTTTCTTCCTCGGTTTTACTTTCACTATCTTTGCTTAATTGATCATGAAGTTCTCTTAATTTGGCAGCTTCTTTTTCCATGGCTTCCATTCTTTCTTTTACTAGATCTGCGTCTTCTGCCGATTGTTGTTGTGCTGGAATCAGGGTTTGTGTGTCCATATTGTGATCCATATCTACGGAAGTGTTACCTTCTATCTCTGTTTGTTCATTTATTGGAACTTGTTCTGACATTATGAAAATTGTTGATGTGTTTTAAATAACTACTTTATTTGTTAGTACTGCGACTTTGACTATATAATTATTTTTGTGCTATTTTGTTGATATATTTCTCAGAAATTATACTCCTGGTAAATTCCTATTCCTATTTAATACATTATTGGATTGCTGTTTACCTCTTATTGATCGAGGACCTGTAGAACGGTTTCCAGAAATGGCACCATATTTAGATCCCTCTTTAAATTGTCTAACGTCTTTGGGTAATAATCGGTCTCGTTCATAGTACATATCATCATCAGTCTCATATCCTCTATCGTAGGGAAGGTTTCCTTCATCACTGATTCTAAGATCCATGATGCTTGGCTGATTATTATTCAGGAATGGATTATTCACATCATTATTTGGTGGTAATTGTTTGGAGTTGGGCTTCCTGGCTAAACAAAATACTAAGGTGACTACAATAGTTCCCAAAAGCACTAACCCCAATATAATCCCCACTCCCACACTAACAAACCCTAAATGAACATGTAAAAATCCATCACCTCCATCATTCAACCATTTTACATTTATTGGTCTATCGATCATGAAAACACAAGAGCCTTGATGTCCCATTAAAGTACAGCCATGAGATAAAACTTTAATATGATGTTTACTATCGGAATTATCCTTGTTGAAGACTTCGAGTACTGATTTCCCATTTTTGTTAACACGGCAACTAAATACAGCTTGTGAATTATTGGCTTCAATCAAATAATTATCCATTGTAGAATCTAGAGGATTGACCACATGGTTACCCAAAACACAATCTAACAATTTATCCCTGTCCTTATTAGGTATTACATGTAATTGTAAAAAGCTCCAAATATCTGGAACATTTTCCGTGACATTAAATGCCGCAAGTGAATCTGGTGATGGAATTAAAAGAGAATAATTCAGATATTTAGAAGATTCTAATCCCAATAATTCTGACAAGTTTGGAATTAACTCTATTAATTCCAAAAATAATGATTCTACATCACCAGTAGCCTTGACTAAATCTTTTAAAGTTAGTGAAAAATCAGATGGTAAAAGTAAGTCACTAACAATATGAACGACACCTTGATTAAGAAGTAAGTCTGAATTCAATGGTATTGGAAGAAAGTGATTTCCTACTTTTATTATGTGATTATAATCACCATCAAAAGACTCATTGGTAATATTCACAATATCCCCACTGAGAGATTTGGAACTTATCAATTGTTCGTCGCTATTTTTTAAACCAAAATCGGAATAAATAACTCCCTCGAAGAAAACACTCTTTAAAATCTTTTCAAAAACCTTGGGGTTTTGCTTCAAATAGTTCAAAACCAATCCCAAATCTTTCCATGTTCCTTGCTTTTTCCAACGATCATCATCCACAATAGGAACACCACATGGTAAAAAAGAAGTATATCCTTTTTTATTTTTAGGAAGCGATAAAAGATTAAATTCACTTAGATACTGAATGGTTTTAAGACATTCAGTTCGATCAATGTGAACATGTTCGAGATCCCTATGAAGTTTCCCTGTAGATATTAGCTCACCCAACGCATTCTTTAATGAGACTGGAGTGGAAATTTCACCATCAACAATGTATGAAATACTATCACTGCCAACTTGGATAGGGGGAGAAATAATATTTGCTTCATCATTAATTATGGATTCATGAGATTTTGTTTTATCATTATATGAACTTGATAATTTTAATCTATAACATCCCCCTATATTAGGTTTAGAACACATGTTTGTATCTAACAATTTGGATAATCTAGTATTTGGATTTTCAAAGGTGTTATGTAAAATATCGATTGCTTCTGTGGTAAACTGATAAAGTAGACTCTGTTTAGAACTAAAAGACTTTGTTAACATATTATCATTTTCGGAAGAATCATCCTTTTGATCTATGCTAACGAAAATCGTTTGATTGGTAGTAGAACCATCAATCAAATAATGTAATTTTCTGAACTCTAATTCCTTAACAAAGTTAGAAAAATGCATAGCAAATAAAGATTTTCTAGGGGTCAATGGTATTAAGGGTATATTTAAAGACTTAAAAAAGTCATTGTCTTGATGACTGAATAAATGTATAGTACCATCACCCATTACAACATGAGAACCATTAATAGAACTATGAATTGCATCATTCAATATAATTTGGTCAAGGGAATCACCATTTGATACATGATAATTGGATTTCTTATCAATACTATGATAAGCATCTTTAGTAAAATTAGAAGGCCCGATTACATCTGGGATCATTAAACGTTGTAACAAATTATAAATGTCATTTTTGATTTCTAACTTTGCTTCATTAGTGGTCGAAATTTTATTGCTTTTGATTGTAGGATAAAGAGCTGAGTAATAATCACTAATCATCTTGGGCATAGATGTAAAAATATAATCATCTGTAGGTAAAAAAAATGATTTTGTAGTGTTAAAAAACTCATTACAATTTGAAGGAAATTTTCGATGTTTTATACCTTTATGGTGTTTCTTTTCCATACCATACTCATTATAAAAAAGCAGCTGAAGTAACCCCTGAATAAAAGAGATGTTATGACCTTCAAGAATGTGATTATCTTTATCCATTAAGACATCACAAATAGTAGGCTTCAATGGTAGAAGTTCATCAATTACTTGAACAAATGAATATTGATGCTTAGCGTAAATATCAGTTTCTATAATAGATGCCAGATGATCAACCTCATATTCCAAGGATTCAAAGTTTGGTGATATTTCAATAGGATAACTTTTGTTATTCAATTGATAAAGGGAATGTAGTATAACCAGTTGTTTTGATAAATAACCCACTCTAAACTTTTGATCAATCACATATCGTTGAAGTGTATCATGGTTCAAATTGTCTATCTGTCCTTCATCCCAAAATGCCAGATTTATGGGTGCCAACAAAGTTACATTCTGTAAAGAGTTTAACAACGGAATTAATCCATTCCGTTGGATGGTTCTTAAAAATGTAGAATACTCAACGTTTGACGATAGTATATCTATCAATGTGGACAGTGTAGGTTCTGGGATATCACTAGAACTTGAAGTGGGTTTCACATTATCTACCACAAAACTACATTCCACATTGTAGCGCAATAGTAGCCAAATCAGCACTATTAGTTTTATTATAGAGCAATGTAACATTGATGTTATCGATCGTACTAAACAATTGATAATTAATTTTGTGGTGGTCGGTTTTATTACGCTCGATAGGAAAGGCTGCGACTAAAGATAGATGCAAAAAATGACCTTTACATTAATAGTTGAATGACTTATATTGTTAGCTTATATGAAAAGAGAAGTAAGTATAAAAATGACATTAATATATCAGGTAATAATGATAGCCCATGTTGCAACCAAGGCTAAAATAATAGAAATTCCAATAGCTAAAGAAACAAGTAGTCTTTCAAAAGCTGAGATTTTGGCCCCGCATAAACGAAGATAAAAGCATCCTGGTAAAATAATACAAACTAAAAAGCATATGGATGCCCCTAACATACCAATAATCTTATCAAATTCAGGAAATATAATGGCTAACAACACAAACAAAGCGTTAACCCCGACTTTAACACAGAATCGACACCCTGACTTCATACTTCTAATAAACCAATTTGTAGACTCCAGGTCAAATCCAAACATGGAATCTACAGTGGAGATTATTGGTTTAGCATTTAAAGGAGTTTTGGCAATAGGAATAAGACAAATTAATCCGGATATAAGAGGGTAAATCCATTGAGGGTAACCGGGAGTTATTAATAAATTATTAGTGATTTCATTATTACAGTAGTAACCAAACATTAAGAATCCCAAAACCCCCATAGAAAAGTCAGTTAATAAAGTGATTGAATAAGTTACTTTTAGAGTATCGGTAAATTTATAAGGATGTCTCATATCACTTTTTAAATTGGGGAAAATAGCATGACCTCCAAATGGAGCCATTAAAATCCCAATAGCTAATAAAAGCTCAGTGGTAGATTCAGGCCATAAATTAGTTGGCATAAAGGTTAATAATGAGCCAGGAGAATCAGATTTAATCAATCCACAAATAAACACTAAAAAAGTAATGGAAATGGTAGAAATGATGCCAAATAATGAAAAGATGGATAAAACGGGTAATGGAACAAAAGAAAATGGAGTTAAAATTATAAAACTCAAAATTTTGAATCTAATTTTGGTATAATATTCCTCATCACCTAATAAAGCGTATAGAGAATCACTAAACAATACAATTAATGAAACCCCAGCCCCAATTAAATCGATTGAAAAAATCAAAGAAATGAGTAATTTGGCTGCTGAACCAAAAGAAGCATAACCCAAATCAGCATAAGTCATGACAGTATTATCGGTGTCCATGGCCTTAGATAACAAAGTAGCTGACCAATAAGTGGCAGTTCCACAGGTCAATAAAATAGGTACCCCAAGGACCCAACCAGCCTTAAGAAAACCTACTGGTAATGCAAGAAGACCAACACCAATAAGAACATTAATAGAATTAAAAATAGTCTGTGGAGCCGTTGATTGACCTGCCAACACCGTAACCACATTCCCATCATTATCTTCAACTTTCCTCAAATTAACGTGTGAAGCCGTGGTTAAATTAGAAATGGAACTTCTAATACTGGAAAATGAAGGAGCTGGGATAGTTCTTTTCTTTGGAATAGGAATACCCGATTGAGCAGTGGTATTCACAGAATTAGTTCTAGATCTTGATTGGTTCAATGCGTTCATAATTTCATCCTGATAAAATACATCATTGTTGGGTGACATAGTAGAATCATAACTAAACATAGGGTTTCTATTAAAATTTATATCATTTACTACCGTACTAAGTCGTTCCCCTCGAGAAGCAGGAACCATTAATTCAGGATCAAACACTTCATCAGGTCTATTACCATCATCGGGACTTCTTTGGAAAAATGATCTCTTTTTATGGATTTCATTATCCAACATGGAAGATGCATAAAATTGGGCCCTAGTAAAAGAACTGGCAAAGTTATGTAAAGAATTAGGTCCTTTAAATGATCCTATAGGAGTATCCAAAAATGACTGCCTTCTTTGGTTATTGAAAGGCGTTAATTCACTAACTCCACTAAGGATGGTGTCATCTTCATCTTCAGGAGAAACTGACATTATAATACTTTTGTTTTGTATTTTAAAAACCAAACCCTTTAGAGTTTCCTCTACTTCTGTTTGAGATTTTTCAAAACTTCGGATTTCTCGAAGAAGGGAAAACACGAACTGATAAGAGCGTGGCACGTGACTCAAGCTATTGTCGAAATTATTCGTGGTTTTTAAGAGCGATAAAATTACAACCAAAGATTTTTAAGACAATCGTCACCAACCATGGCCTTACAAGATACTTTAAGGAATGGTTTACAAAAACTTAGACTTCTAAGAGGAAACTCAACGAGTTTCAATCAAAAATGGTTTTTGGGACTAGTAAATTTAGCCGCCGTAGTGATATTTTGGGTAATGTCATCATTCTTAGTGAATGATTTATTTGAAAGTGATATTTATAGAAAACCATTTTTAATTACTTATATTAATACTGCATGTTTTAGTTTTTATTTGATTCCTTATTTACATTATGAGAAAACATCGGTGCCTGAATTATATCGTCAAATACTAGCAGAATATAAGCTGATGAGATTCAAATCCTTGGATTTTGAGGCTACCAACTATGGTTCAGGATCTGAAGATACGGATTCTGCTCTTATAAATGATGATACTGTTGATAGTCATGAGAATACAGGAATATTCAATCAATCCAAGTTGGATATAAGTGTGTATGAGACAGTGAAATTGTCAGTGAAATTTTGTATCCTTTGGTTTTCGGCTAATTTAGTCACCAATGCTTCCTTATCTTACACATCAGTGGCATCACAAACTATTTTATCATCTACGTCATCATTTTTCACCCTTGTTGTGGGGTATTTTTACTCAGTGGAACGGATTAATAGAAGTAAGATCTACGGAATAATTCTTTGTTTTTCAGGAGTTTTAATAGTAACTGAAGTGGATTCATTATCATCAGATTCCTCAAAGCCTGTATCGAATTCAAACTTATCCATTCTTTTTGGTAACTCATTAGCATTGGCAGGGGCTTTAATCTATGGTATCTACACAATTTTATTAAAACTTAGTACTATGATTAAGAATTCTTCCTTGGAAAGAAACTTAAACACTCATTTATTCTTTGCCTTGGTTGGACTTTCATGTTTATTGTTCTTATGGCCAATTATAATCCTTCTTCATTTCACAGGGGCAGAAATATTTGCCTTACCTAATACCAGACATATCTTGGTTTTGTTATTGATAAATATCCTTATTACGTTTATCAGTGACTTCTGTTGGTGTAAAGCGGTCATTCTAACCTCACCCTTAACTGTAACTGTAGGGTTATCATTAACCATTCCACTTGCAATGGTTGGTGATTGGGTTTTTAAAGGCTTTAAAGTCAATTGGATATATGTCACAGGGGCTGCAATAGTTACGATAGGATTTTTAATTATCAATAATGACGAAAAGGAAGATCATGTACATAATAGACCTGAATAGATTTAATACCAAGACAGTGATTTTTTTTTCTTTCGCAATCGGGAGCGTTGAAAATAAGAAACGTATTTTCATCTTAATCTCATAATGGTATTATTAAAATGGTGTCATATAGTAGCGTGCTTAACATTGATTTATGTTAGTTTGGGGAGTTCAGTGAGTTCTATGGAACTTACAAAAGTTTCTAAGCAATATCGAGATTTTATAATTCCAATTACAGATGGGAATTTAGATTTGGTAGCGGGAGTTCGAGATTATTTTACTTTGATTATCATTACCTCCTCAAATCCCCAACATGGATGTAAAACATGTGAGCCATTGAATGAAGTTGTCTCTACAGTATCGAAGTCATGGGCTGCAGATTATGAAGACTCAAATCTTTTATTTTTCCTTGAAATAGATATAAATTATCAAGCCAATCTTGATTTGGTACAATATGTTCAAATGAACACAATTCCTCATGTGTGGTTAGTTCCACCCAATCCTAAAGAACAAATGGACCCTAGAGATATTTTAAAGGATCATCATTTCGTGTTTAAATTACCCAAAGTTTCACTTCGTCGTCAAACATTTGAATTGGCAAACTTTTTGGCACAGCCATTACTGAAAAAAATTCAATTAAGAAATAAAAATTCTACTCAAGATTTCTTAAGTACTTTTGTGATAACGTTATTTGTATTGATAATTTTCAAGAGAAGAGGTCCCAAAATCATTGTGAATTTAGGTAAATCTTTTGCTTATAAAATCCTTACTATTCTGTTTATTATATCATCAATTACTGGTTTCCAATATACCAGAATGAAAGGTGTACCATTTGTGGCTAAAAATGATAAAGGTGAAATGATAGTAATCAGTGGTGGAACTCATTTTCAATTTGGAATTGAAGTTTTAATATTAAGTCTAAATTATTTTCTTTTGGGTGCTAGTGTCATAAGTCTTATCTATATCGGGAATTATCAGTCTACACCTCGAAGTAAGTTAAATCCTGTATCTAAAAACTGCTTGATTCTATTTAATTCCTTTGTTATTTATATTTTATATAGTATTTTGACTAGTATTGCCATAAGAAAGGATCATGATTATCCTTATTGGTTTACTAAGTTGTTATAGATTTTCCATTTAATGCATATAGACTATAGCTTTTTGATTTTATCGATACGCGTATCTAATTTTTTTTTTTTTTTTTTTTTCTTTCACTCAGTTCTGATTTAATTACGTCTAAAATTTAACACTTATATTATGACTAGTGACTTCAAAAGAAAACATGATCCAAGTCCAGAGTCATCAACAAAGAAACCTAAAACCATAACTGATTTTTTCCTGGTGAAAAAAGTGAATAAAGTTGAGAAAGAAAATCATAATCCAACCATTGAAAAATCTCAACTGAGCAAAACAGACAATGACAATAATCAGACTAAGTCTTCAGAACAGAAAACCCTCAATTTAAGTCAAAGCTCTGTGGTTCAAAATGATGAAGATGATGACGAAACGTATAGTAAATTCTGCAGAAATAATAATTTTGATAAGGAACAATGGGTGATGTCTCTTACAGAAGAAGAAAAGACTTTACTCGAACTAGAAATCAAGTATTTGCATATCACCTGGTTAGCTATGTTACATAAGACATTGACTAAACCATACTTTTTAAATCTTAAACGGTTTTTAAAAGCTCAAGCCCATAAAACAGTTTTCCCTCCTAAGCACCAAATATATTCCTGGTCTCATTTAACCCCATTGCCAAACATTAAGTGTCTTATATTAGGACAAGATCCATATCATAATTTCAATCAAGCCCATGGATTAGCCTTCTCAGTATTAGAACCAACAAAACCACCACCATCATTGAAGAATATTTACAAAGGAATAGAGATTGATTACCCACAATTTAAACCACCGCCACCAACCACAACTAATGGTGGTGGTGGAGGTAATATAACTTCATGGGCAAAAAATGGAGTTTTATTACTTAATACCTGCTTAACTGTGGAAGCTCATAAACCCAATAGTCATTCTAAACGCGGCTGGGAAGAATTTACTCATCAAGTCATTGATGTAGCTATACAATATCATTTAAAGCATAAATCTACTGGGTTTGTGGTTATGGCATGGGGTCAGCCAGCACAAATAGCTTTAACTAAATTTGAAACTTTAACTAAATCCGATAAGTTTTTATTTTTGAAAACTTTCCATCCATCACCATTTTCTGCTGCAAAAGGGTTTTTTTCGCTGCAATGCTTTAAAAAATGTAATACCTGGTTGAAAGAAAATGGTAAACCCCAGATAAATTGGTCATTAACTCCAAATATTTCCACTTTAAATTAAATTTTCTGGACTTTTCATTTATATATACGTTTATAGCGCCTTCAATTTATCTATATAATTATTTAATACTTCATAATAACTCTAAAAATTACCTTCTCTGACTCCGATTACGCTCCCGTTAAAAATAATAGTTTTAGAGGGGTTGCATTCGCGAGGTTATATGGTTTTTTTTTCTTTTGTCTCATTGTTACCCGGACGTTTCCATTGATAAAGATCAATGTTTTCATTCCTATTGATGGTTCAGAAGTTTTTTTTTTTTTTCTTTCTTTCTTTTATTTTATTTTATTTTATTTTTCCTGAAATTAGAAATCCGCCATTTTATTTTATATTCCATTTAGCGAGTAAAAAAAAAAAAAGAGCAACCAACTTTATTCTATACTGTTGACTATATAAGAATCATCTATTGTAAAAAGTTAAGTGGTTTGTACTATATTGATTGTCTTTGCTGTTTTGAAAAAAAAAAAAAAAAAATCATCTGGTGTTTTTAAAGAAAAGGGTTTTGCAACATGACGAGCTCAACACCAAAATTTCAAAATGAAAGCAAGCAAGATAGAATGAAGAGATATATTCTTTCGACAGACCCAAAAATTGCAAAGAAAAATGATGTTGATGATTCCACGGTTAGATTTAAATATTTACTCGGATTAACTGATTTATTTAGATATTTTATCGATTTAAATGCGTCTAAAGATCCACAATTTAAAAAAATTATTAAAGAAATTGATAATCAAGTTTCTTTCCAAGATTCTTCATCATCGACGAAAAGTAAAAGTAAAAGTAAAAATAAAGGTCGAAGACGGAAAACTGAAAAGGAAGAAGATGCAGAATTATTGGAAAATGAAGAACATGTCACTGAAGGTGATGATAATGAGAGAACAGTTTTGACTGAATCCCCTACTTATATTCATGAAGGACAATTACGAGAATATCAAATCCAAGGTTTGAATTGGTTAATATCTTTATACGAAAACCGTTTAAGTGGTATTTTAGCCGATGAAATGGGATTAGGTAAAACTTTACAGACAATAGCATTTTTAGGATATTTAAGGTACATTAAGGAAGTTGATGGACCATTTATTATCATTGTTCCAAAATCTACTTTGGATAATTGGAGGCGTGAATTTGCTCGTTGGACTCCTGATGTCAGTGTAGTATTGTTACAAGGTAATAAAGAACAAAGAAGTGATCTTATTAAGAATCGTTTGATGACGGCTGATTTTGATGTTTTGGTCACTTCATTTGAAATGGTCATTCGGGAAAGCTCGACGTTAAAGAAGTTTAAATGGGAATATATCATAGTTGATGAAGCTCATCGAATAAAAAATGAAGCTAGTTCTTTATCTCAAATAATAAGGCTTTTTTATTCAAGAAATAGATTATTAATCACGGGTACACCTTTACAAAATAATCTTCATGAGTTATGGGCACTTCTTAACTTCTTGTTACCGGATGTATTTGGTGATTCTGAAGTTTTCGATGAATGGTTTGAAGGACAAGGTGGTAAAGATGGTGATGATGAGGAGGGTGAACTTAATGAAGAAGAGAAACAAAAAAAACAAGATAAGGTTGTAAGACAACTTCATCAAGTTTTAAGCCCATTTCTATTAAGAAGAGTTAAATCAGATGTTGAAACGTCTTTATTACCTAAAATTGAAACTAATATTTATATTGGTATGACAGAAATGCAAATAAATTGGTACAAAAAATTATTGGAAAAAGATATTGACGCTGTTAATGGAGCTATAGGGAAAAGAGAGGGTAAAACAAGACTTCTTAATATTGTGATGCAATTAAGAAAATGTTGTAATCATCCATATTTGTTTGATGGTGCTGAGCCTGGACCACCTTATACTACTGATGAGCATTTGGTATATAATGCAGGTAAAATGATTATTCTTGATAAAATGCTTCAAAAATTTAAACAAGAAGGTTCAAGAGTTTTGATCTTTTCCCAAATGTCTCGTTTACTTGATATTCTTGAAGATTATTGTTATTTAAGAGATTATGAATATTCTAGAATTGATGGTTCAACCGCCCATGAAGATAGAATTGAAGCAATCGATGATTTCAATGCTCCAGATCTGGATAAGTTTATCTTTTTGCTTACTACTAGAGCTGGTGGTTTGGGTATTAATTTAACAAGTGCTGATGTAGTCATTTTATATGATTCTGATTGGAACCCTCAAGCTGATTTACAAGCAATGGATCGTGCTCATAGAATTGGTCAAAAGAAACAGGTTAAAGTTTATAGATTTGTGTCAGAGAATGCTATTGAAGAAAAGGTTTTGGATAGAGCTGCTCAAAAATTACGATTAGACCAATTAGTTATTCAACAAGGAAGACAAATGAATAATAATTCTGTCGGTAATTCTAAAGATGATTTACTTGGAATGATTCAACATGGTGCCCAAAAAGTATTTGAATCAAAACAAGGCTCATCGATGTTAGATGATGATATTGATGCTATTTTACAAAAAGGAGCTGAAAAAACTGCTAATTTGAATCAAAAATTCAATAAATTGGGTCTTGATGACTTACAGAACTTCACTTCAGATTCATCTACTTGGGAATGGAATGGACAAAATTTTGCTAAGAAAGAGAGTTCCGGTCTTGGATTATCATGGATAAATCCTTCTAAAAGAGAAAGAAAGGAACAAACATATTCTATCGATAACTATTATAAAGATGTATTAAAATCAACTATGAATACTAAATCAAATGGAAATCAAGCAAAACCAAAAGCACCAAAAAGTTATAACATTCAAGATCATCAATTTTTTCCCCAAGGATTGAAAGATTTATTAGAACGTGAACAATTACAATTCAAGAAGGATATTGGTTATAAGTATACGTTGGATGAATTTGGTGATAGTGATGAAGAATTTTTGGCTGATGAATATAAAAATGATTTATCAAGAGAAGAGAAAAAGACCATGGCCCAGAAAAAAGTACAAAATGTTGTTCCCTTAACTGAAGAAGAAATCAAGCTAAAAGATGAATTATTACAACAAAGTTTTGTACATTGGACTAGAAGAGATTTCACTAATTTCATTCATGGTTCTGTCAAACATGGAAGACATGCATATAAGGAAATTGCTAAAGTAGTAGGAACAAAATCAACAGAAGAAGTTGAAAAGTATCTGCAAAAATTTTGGTCTTCTTATAATTTAATTGATGGTTATGAAAAGTATATTGCTCAAATTGAAGGTAGTGAAAAGAAGTTAGCTAAATTACAACATCAGCAAGAAATATTACGAGAAAAGATGGAGAATTTAAATGATCCTTTATCTGAATTGAATATACTATATCCTCCAAACAATTCCAAACGCGTATATTCTAAACTTGAAGACAGATTTATATTATATTGTGTTCATAAATTTGGTCTTTTCAGTGAAAATCTTATGGAAAAGATTAAAGAAGAAATATCTTTGAGTGAATTATTCCGATTTGACTGGTATATGCTTTCAAGAACGGCACAAGAGATTGGAAGAAGAGTTAATACTTTACTATTGGCTCTTTCCAGAGAGATTGATGGTATCAACAAGAAAAAGTTGAAAACTAATGCTGGTCTTAGTTCGAATAGTACCACTAGACAAGGTTCTTTAGAGCCAACACTCACCAATGGGGGTACATCTAAACGTTCACAAGATAATAATCAAAATGATAATGTTAAAAAGTATAAGAAAATCTAATGAAATCATAATATATAGATATATTAAATGTATATATACATAATACTACTTAAAGATACTGTTCACAGATTTTGTCTTGAACAGTAGAAATATAATAAGGTACTTTATTAGCAGTCCAGCTAACTGATAAAAAGTCACTCATCTCGAACTTTTCAACTTGTAAATAATCAAATATGGTTTCTTCTCCAGTATACTTATATCTCGGAGTAATAAAATTCCTTAAACTAATGATTTTAGTTCCCGGTCTGATTCCATATAAAAGTTTACCCACTTCGACATTTAACTTAAAGTCAAATAAATAATTATTAATAATTAAAACATCACAATCCAAGACTGATTTTTTAACTTCTGGATTATCTACAAAGCTTTGAGATAAAGCAAAATTGATATTCAAATCCTTCAAACCAAACTTCTTCAAATGTTTCTTAAAAACATTATCTTGAACTTTAGTCAAATAAGAAGCATGATCCATCAATTCACAACCACCACTTGAACTGGCACCAAATTCAAGGGCTGCTTGAAACGTGGTATTTCCTACACCACTTCCCAAATCATAGAATTTTTTCCCAGGTTTTAAATCAACTTTATCCAATACTTCACTTACAAAAGAAGGCAAGAGTTCCCCGTATACTTCAGCAGTGAAAGCTTTATATGCTTTAAGCTTACTGGACCTAGTAGACACCACTCTTGAATAAATTCTTACCAATAACTGTTGCATACAAAACCTAGAAATGGTTTTCTTGTTCTGTAACAATCCAAAGAATTTATGTCTGTAAACTGAATTATCCTGTAATTCTTGACCAGATTGATTTTCATTTGACATTGGTGACAGGTCATAATTCACAATCTCATTGTAGACTACTTCATAGTCTGACTCAAATTCTTTAGTTATATTATCCTGACCCAGATTATAATACCTTATTTCCTTATTTATATCATCAAATTTTGACAGTGAATAAAAGGGGGATAATTTTATAGCCAAATAATTCCACTTATCAATAACTGCCAAAAAATTGGGGAAATCATTATCATTAACAGAATTTTCTAAATCTTTGCAATATCTTTGAACAATTCCTTTAATTTTATCTGAATGAGAAAAGTATAAACAAAACTGGATTTGAATAAACTTTTGAATTTCCAAAAGAGGATCAAGTTCATTTCTCTTTGGTACTGCCAATACAAATTCCTCACTATGTTGAGGATATAAAACAGTTCTTAATCTGATTTTATTAAGTGGATTTATCACCTTTTCACCAGAATTTACTGTTATCATTAAAGTGGGGAATGAAACAGGCATATCGTTGTAGTTCTTGTGATGTTCCAGTACAATTTGAGCAGCCAATGAATCGGTATAACATAGTTCTTTAGTATCTTTGAACATAAAATCAGATTCTAATGGAACATCTATGAACTTTAAATCGTTTAGATGTTCAGCTGTGAAAATTCTTTCATCATAAGGACATCTTCCATTCAATGGAATCTGGGTATCAACAAAGATATTATAAGGATCATAGGGACTTACGTCTTCTTCTGCTTCTGCTTCTGCTTCTACTTCATCTTCATCTTCTTTTTCTTCTTCCTCCTCTTCCTCCTCCTCTTCTTCATTTTCTACAAAATCACTGGCTTGTTGAGCGGCTTCCTTATGAATTATATCCTCAATAGAGTCATTCTTTTTCTTGACTTTATGTGAACTTCCTTTCTTATCAATTAACTTCCTTTTTTTATTCCGGTTTTTAACAATTTCTCGTTGTACTTTTTTCAAAAATGGTCTATTCCCATATTCTGGAACTATATGAGTTGCTTGTTTCCTTTTTCGTTTAGAATCTTCTTCTACTGGTTTACCATCACCGGTAATACTTTGAAAATAATTGGCTTCTTCTTGAAGAGAAAGAGCCATTCTCTCTCTATTCTTATAAGTTTTTGCATTCAGAGTCTTGACCAGCAGTGTATCTCTTTTGATTATTGGCCGATTTTTTGCCTTTTCTTTTAATTCCTGATCTTTTTGTCGTCTTTTTTCTTGATTTAATAACAGTTGCTGCTTTTGTTTCTCTTTTTCTTGTAAAAATTGTTCAAAGGATAATTGAGGTTTTTTGGGTTTAGGTGAGTTCACTAGTTGATCAACATTTTCAGATGGTTTATTAGGTGTAGATCTTCTTCGAGTCGTACGGCCACCATTCATGTAAGAATCAGAACCATACCAATTATTCATATATAGAAGTTCTTCCAAATGATTTGCAAATCTGGTTTTACGTCCAGCTTTTCCAACTTTATCATTAACGATTGTTTTAAGAGTACCACTACTTCTTAATGGAAATTCAGTTACAATAGAATTGAAAGGAGTATCTTTACTCAAAAGATCATTAAGAATACCTTCTTCTTTTTCAGAAAGAGGTCTGTGTCTACTAGGAAGCATCCTTTTGAGAATGAAACTAGATATCCCGGGAAACTCTAACCTGGTTCCGTATTTGGTACCATCAACAAGACTAAACCATTCCAAATAGTCTACATTGATGTCGTTGTATGATGGTGTCCCATCCAAAACTTCTAATTGATATTCAATACTCTCTAAAGTTCTAAAAGGAAGTTGATTTTTCATAGTCTGGAGACTAATGTTTTCATCGTATTTAGCATCAATAATAAATTGAAGTTCACGTGTCGTCCAATCAAAATTCCAATTCCCAAGATCTTTGATATCTTGTATATATATACCCGGTAGCTCTTCATTTAGACAACTTTGTGTCAAATCAAAGGTGGACTGGAAAAATAAGGTCCCGATTTCATCATATGACCAATCATGCTCCACATTGTTTATACCATTATAGAATTGATGATACTCAAGACTCTTTGTCTGTATGTTTTCTTGAGATCTAAATGGCAATACACTCTTATCAATTGGAAGTTGTTTCTGGATTTGAGTGGTAATATATATCACTTCAGGCTTAGTCCAAACAAGAACACTATCAATACTTCTAGCTTTATTCAATACTTGATCAACACTAAACTTTGCAAGTCGATCTTTAATACCATAACTACTAAGATCATAATTAATAAGATACTTTAATTGCTTCAAATCATTATCATTCCAGATATTCAGGTCCTGAGGGCATGATCTTGGTCTTTCACCAGTATCAGACAGAACAAATGAATCTTCAGATCCGTTCTCTATATTGGAATCTTCGTGTTTCATAAATTCATTCTCAGAACTCTCAGATCCTCTTTCCACACTATCAGATAATTTAAAATGACCTGCTTTTACCCCTTGTCCCGTTGAAGTCATTGTTATTCTCTGGTTTGATTCCTCTGTTGGTATTTTTTCTGCGTAGTATTTGACTCGAACCGTCGCACGTCTATTAATTTAAATGTATAATGGTTAAAATATATCGTGCAAATTATTCTATTTACTACTACAAATTTTCACAACTTACTTGCTCTTAAACCATTTAACCTAAATTTCAAATCTTTCAATATCTTACTTTCTGGTTTCCAAGTATCAAATATTTCAAAAAGTTCACTGATTTCATCATATCCTGTTTTACCTAATTCATTACCTTTATCTACACTTAACAATTTATTATTGTTGGGCCAATTCTTCTCAACGTTGAATAATAACCCTCTTAAACACCATGGTAATATGAAAGGATTGGTACCTATTTTACTTATATTGAACTCTTTAATGTAGAGTTGATTTGTAACTGGTAATTTAATCACTTCTTGGGTTATATCTGGAGGAGGTGATACTAGACCATAAGTTCCAACTCCACTGGTGACAAATCCATCTTTTGGTTTGGAATTATTTTCAATCTTCAGATGATCTATATCTTGATCCTTGAATAATTTGGAAGAATCAGGTGGTGGAATAACAATGTCATCAGTATCTAAGAAAAACTTGATACCTAAATCATAGACTTTACCATCATTATAAATTTTTGAATGACCTCCACCAGTCAATGGACCAGCTAAAGCAGTACTAAGTTCTTTTAAAACATTATTATCAAAGTATCCCAAATTCTGTAACTGACAGCATAATGATACTAGTTTCTGGATAAATAATGGGGTTTGAGACGAATAATCAATATAACAAGCTCGATAAATATTAGGATGATAAACATGTGATGCCAATGCTGAATATAATGGAACCAATTGATCATTGATTGAACCAATAAAACATAACTTGACATTAGCATTAATGATTACTTGCATGGATTCTTTGTATACTAGTGATTGTTGACTAGTAAATTTAGTCAATTCAAATAATTCCATCAATGAATCATGTTCTATAGCCGAATAAGCTTTCATGAAAAATGACTTATCTACCCCATAAAATGGTCCATTATTAATACCTGCCATACCCAAAATCCCAATTCTTTTGGATATAGGGTCCTTCAATATCCCCAATCTTATTAATTTAGCAAATAAGATAATCGATACAACACACCCTTGAGAATGGGATGCAATGAATATAAAATCAGCATCATTTAATTCTTCTTGCCATTTAGTTAAAATCTCCATGAAAAACTCAACTCTATCAAAGATTTTCCCTTCTTTTTCTAATGCTATTTTTTGTATACTTAAATCATTTGAATCATTCTCGTTAATTAAATTATTTTCAATACAATAATGAATTACTGCTCTTTCTGCTTCATTGGCAAACTTCAAAGATGTACCTTTTGGGGCACCAATTAATGGACGAATCATTTTGGTAGGGAAAAATCCATGAACCCCTATGATTAATACCTTTTTAATTCTTTTTAAAGGAGATGTTCCCTGATTTACTATAGCTGATTGATTAATAGGTGGTGGTGATTTATGAGTTTTTGAAGATGACTTATGATTAATTAATAAATTTCCCATAGGATCATTTGATATAGAAACAGTGTTGGGATCTTCCATATCCTCTTCTAACTGAGTACGTTGTTGATACCGGTAAGAATCATCCAGTGTCTTACTCTTGGTATAATATTTGTTATAATTAGGTAAACAAGCTCTTTTATGAGAAGGTAACTTGGCTAATGCTCTTCCATAAAGACGGTAAGTCCTTTCATAAAGTAAATTGAATTCCTTTTCAACCCTATCTTTGGAAGCAGCAGTATTTTCTGATTCATGGTGTTGCTGACGTTGTTGTTCGCCATCTCCTTCTCCTTCTCCTTCTCCTGAGTCTTCATCATTTTCTTGCTCTGTCATTACGCTAGTTAAAGTCTGAGAACTAAATCCTAATTTAGTTGATAATTGATTTAAGAATTGCCTCCAATTTTTAAGATCCATTTTATTATTGTTAGATTGATTCGACGTAGAAGAATTACCAAAAATTGAAGCAATATTATTATTAGGTAAAATGGATGTTTGATTTGGTAAGCAATAATCCCAATTAGGGACAATAACATTTTCCTTCAAATTTTCATTCTTATGAATATCTATCTTGTTGAATTGTTTAGGATCATTGTGAGGTTTATATAATACAGCATCATCTACAGCACTTTCATCAGAACCTTCTCTACCGGTTAATGCTGCGTTTGATCTTAATATTGTGTTGGATGAACTGGTCTTTTTGTGTTTTTCTTTATCTTTATCCTTATCTTTATCTTTATCTTTATCTTTATGACTATCTAATTTTTCAGTTTTACCTGCTTTTTCTGTCTTGTCTATTTTATCGGTCTTACTACTACTACTTCCAACGCCTTCTGATCTGTCATTAGTATCCATATTATCTATTTTATCGGATCCATTATCAGACTTCCCATTCAAAGAACCACCTTCGACATCATACTCCTTATTATTACTCCAGAAAGACCAAGATGATGATGTACCCTTCTTTTTACTTCTGGTAACATGATCATCAATTTCATCATTGTTATCTTCAGATTCTATAACTTCTTCCTCTTCATTCACCTTATCACCTTCAGGTCCACGTTCATCATTCTCTTCTAAATGGTCTTTGATATTCCTTCTCCAACTTAACCAACCTCCTGGGGCCAATGTCGATGACATACTTCTAGTAGTATCCTTCTTTACTGAGGAATAATCACTAGTTTGCTGGCTATCAACCCCAGATTGTTGTTCTCCTCCTTCTTCATCTACATGATCTTCATCATCAGCAAAAGGTCGTTTATCCTTATTGGAATTCCATGACGGTAACCAATTAGATGACATAGTTATCTTTTATCAAGTTTTATAACAGTTCTTAATTAGTTACAATTGCAATTAATTTAGTAGTGTAATGAAATTAAGAGCAGTCACTCACTAAAAAAACCGCACCTGGTTTCATATGATAACTAAACGTAGAGATAACTTTAGTATTCTGTTCTATTCTGTTCTGTTTGTTGTAATGGATAGAGAATTCAAAAGATAGAGAAAAGTTATTGTTTATTTTCTATTCATCAAACATGACTTTTATTATGGCGTAATTAATAATCAATATCTGAAAGCCAATGTCTGACAGAACTTGATAAGGGTAAAATTAGTTAACCCACATACATTTATAATGAAGTCGAAGATTTGACCCATCTATAAGCAATTTTTTTTTACTGGAACAATATGATATCACATAGTAATATTACTATATCACATATTAAGAGAGTCATTGTAAGGAATCTTGACTTTCTTTCAAAATTGACCCCAAATTAAACGTAGATAACTCTACTCCATTTTTATGACATTTTCGTGTGTCAGTACAATAATAAAGCCAGTCGCAAATGCTGACACTATCATTATCAATTATCATTATTGTAGGGAAATGGCCAAAAGAAAGAAGCAAGAGGTTTCAGCATATTTTAATACCATTCGAAAAGAAAATGAAGATGAAATACTTGAAGCGTATGCTTTAATAACTCAAGAAGATGAGGATCTTCTTCTAAACAAATTATCCGAATATTTCCATATGCTTAACATCCCATCGTGCTTTATAGAAGATATCCTAGGTTGCATTGAATATTTTTATGATATAAGAAGTGTACTTGATTCCACTAAACGGAATAAGGACACGGCAGTTATATTTCAAATGCTTTATACATTTACAATTACCGAATCTTCTGATGAAAGTGACCCCATTGATATTATAGATATTGATAAATTGATCCAATATACTGATAAACTCATAAAGTTTCGAGATAATTTCATCGATATTGTTGATTCATGGAAACTATTTGTTGATGCTTCATGTGATAAAAAACTCAGTCGAGATCAACTACTATCCTATCAGTTGACATTACCTGATCTAAAACGAATTAAGAATTTGCTTAAACTAGACGCTTCTTCTCTCAGCGATTCCTTATTAATAGATATGTTAAGCTGTGCCACAGATGAAAATGATAATAACATCTCATTTGATTTGAAAAAACTGTCTCAAGGTCTATTTATATCCATTAAAGACTTTGCTCTTATAATTGGTAATTTAGGTGAATTTGACTTATAAACTCATTATTACTATCCTGTATAATTATTCTTCCCGCGTTAAAATATAAATCTATCAATGGTCTTCTACTTTCCATGGACTCTGCTTCTTATGATAACTATCTCCTATCGGAAATAAATACTCTTAACTCCCTTATTCCCGATTTGAATTTGGATATAGAAGGTAAAGTCAATTTTAATAATGTCAATCAGTTGGATATTTTGCTATATCATATTTCCACAACCTTTTATATACAAGTCGATGATAATAGATTGTTCCATGTTCCTTCGGTATCCATGGTAAGAATCTTACTTACACTTGCTTCAAGACTGCCATTGATCAATTGGTCGAAACCTTCCAATTCCAATATTGACAGTTTAGGAGAATCCAGAGAAATTATTTCTCCTTTGAGTTCATGTACTCTAAGAGATCGTTCTATTACAATATTGAATACTTATCTAGACTTTATTAATTCTTCAAAGTCAAAACAATCTATGTTACTCTATAATGTCATAATGGATGCATTGAATGATTTTACGGTGATGCTGAAAAAAAAGGGCTCCTTAAGTATGCTTCTTCAACGAGATACTAAACTGAAAAACAAACATATCCATGAAGTAGTTAGTGATTCTGAAGAAGAGCCCACTATGTTAAATGAGTCAATTATTGATTCCAAAAGTCATGAGCAGGACCTTTCTAATAGGCTAGACTTTTTGAAAGGAGCTGCTAAATCAAATGAACCTAGTCGAAGTCAAAGTCCTTCTGTTGAACCACCTGCAAATAGACTGATTGATGCTCTTTTCAATGAAACTGCTTTATTTGATGACCCCTTAGTTGGTCACCAGCTAAATCCTTACTACAATAATAACTATAATATATGGAGTTTACTAAAATGGGCTTATTATTGTGCTGATATTTCTTCAAACCATACTCAAGGACAAGATATTGATCAGTATCACGATTTATATCAAACGCATAAGTTCTTCATTGATGTTATTTTTGAATTTATTGTAATTAACTATAAGAAGTTTATACTTACCCATATAAATCCTTTACTTAAACATACAGATTCTGAGGATAGTTTTTGGATTTCATTTTTTAATTTAAAAGAAGCTGAAAAAGAAAAAATCAGAAACTTATTCAAAACTTCACCTCCTTTACTTTTAAAATTATTGGAACAAGTTTCATCAAAAAGGGCCTATATTTTTGATCGATTGGTGGAATGTATATTATTTGATCTCCATTCTCCCCCTGATAATAAAGAACTAAGTAGAAATGTTCGTCCTCATGCTTGTTTTGACAAAGAATTACAAATAACTGTCAAACTTACTGCTTATCCTATTGATTCGATATTACCTTATAATGATAATATGGATTCTATGAAACAAAGGTTCAAAATTATATTTCAAGTCTATTATATGTGTTTATTTTTTAGTGGAAAATCATCTATTTATGAACAACCAACAACAGATAAAAACATTGTCGCTTATATTGAACAAGATGAATTACCTTTAAGTTCTTTCAACTTATCAATAAATGTGGCCTCGAGACTTTATGAACTTGATTTTACCCTTTTTAAACACTTTTTTGATGTTGGTTTTCAAACAGCTGCCGAAAGCGAATTCAATTTGATATACATCCAGTTTTTTTTCGAGATAACCAAAAACATATTTAAAAAAGTTTATGGTAACAATACAATTGTTTATCAAATAGAAGATATTCTATCGATTTTTGGAAAATCCAATACTTTGGATGGAGCTCTTGGTTTTAAAGCATTAGTAAGAATATTCAAAAATTCTAGTGTTTATATTGACTTTACTCCAGATGATCCTATATCATATGAAAAATGGCAAAAAATACATCATCTTATTATTTTCCTCTTTGAATGTTGCATAGCTACAGTTGAAATTAAACTTGAGACTAATAAAATGCCTGAAGATTTCAAAGAACAAATGAAAAACCATCTTGTGGGTTACGAATCTGTAGATACTGAATTATCACAAGTAATGGAAGCATATGGTGAAGAAACAAACATGACCCTTGATGAATTGATAAAGAATATGTCATTTTAAATACCGATATTACATGAGACAAAGAAAATAGCATTAATTTTTTTTTTTTTTTTTTTTTTTGCAATTTATTTATTTAATTTTAATACTTCTTTATTTACTTGAACATATACAAAAAGTAAAACTAATGACCCTTTTTGTTGGGTCTTTTTTATTAAAACTATAGACCAATAAACTATACTCTGATGACTTACATTTCCGGTCTAAATAATATGCTTGACTTTGAAGTAATGTCTCAAATATTGAATTTGCCAGACACCAAGACCAATCAAACATAAAATAATAATCAAAGAGAAATATTTAACCCTTGAGTTGGTCGATTCATTAGTGTCTCTCATTCTTTCTTCTCTTCTTTTCAAATATTGTAATTCATTAACAATTTCCCCGGTCATTTCTTCAATTCTACGTAATTCAACTTCATTTGGTTTTAATTTTTCAGATGCTTGAATAGCATTCCAGTCTCTAGCAGCGGCACCACTTTCAATATCTAATTCAATTTCTCTAGCTAAATGAGAATATTTAGCCTTTGATTCTAAGTAATTAGTGAAACAAACATCAAAAGCAACACTATGGGAACTGGTGAAGGTAACTCTGGTCTTTTCTCCAATGTCATTTTTCCGGCGGTATTCATTTCCAAGAGAATCGACAACCACAAGGTTCAATTGTTGTCCATCACCTTGTCTACCATCCGTTTTAATATTAATGACAACTAATTGATCTTCTCCAACAAAATCTCTTATACAAACTGGTTCGGGATTGGCTTTGGCTAAAACCTCCATGTTTAAAGCACTAACCAATGACACCATCCAGGTAATCATTAATGCAGCTGCTAACTTCATATTTAAAATTATGTGTTTATTCTTACTATGAACTGAACAAACTCGTAACTACTGTGGAATAACAACTGTTTGATCTACCGTGTCCATTTTCAGTCAAGTTTTTATAACACTGCGCGTCTTGTGAATTTACCTAGTCACCGACAGTTAAAGGTCGATTGCCTAAATAGGTATTCAACATTTTCGCACACTTGGTATTAAATCATAATTTTTTCACTCTTCATTATACTTAAAACTATTATTAAAAAATGGCTAAAGCAAAGACAACTCATACCATGGTCAAGTTGGTATCAGCAGCTAAGACTGGATACGAGAAGTGGTTCAATATTCCAAGACATACGAGAAAACTAAATTTAATTTTATATGACCCTGTTGCAAAGAGACATTGTCTCTTCCAAGAAGACAAAAAGAGAAGGGTACCAGAAATTGTACCAAAAGATTATTCAAGAAGTCATAGAGTATAAGGTATTTTAAGGATCAATAAATCTTTCCGGGATCTTATCTTTTACTTTTTCATGTATATATATATAATATGTCAGAAAGACATATATAGAATATTAATAAATTAATAATTGTCTATGTACAAATATATTAGGAGTGAGAGAATATTTAAAATGAATGAATATTCCAGTTAGTTTCTTTTTCAGCAATCTCTAATGCTTCACTATCACCAATTACTGAAGCTATTTCTTTGGAACCATTCAAAAGATATTTTTCTGCAACATTTTGTAAATCTTCTTTATTCACATCTAAGAATCTTTCTCTTCTTTCTTGTCTCATTTCATCAGTTATTCCTTCGATGAAATTAGATGATCCTTGATAGGTGATTGGTGATGGAGCATCTACACTTTGGAAAATGGCTAATTTGGCCTCTTGTAAATCTTTAATGTCCCAACTTTGTGATAATTTTTCTACTGCAACCAAACCAGATTTTCTAAATGATTCAATAGAGGCACCAGGATTTGGATCTCTATAAGAGTAGAAATTTAAGGTTCCACCCAACCCATCAAATGATAATCCTCCACCATAAGCACCATTTGCTTCTCTAATAACTGAATGTAAATGCTTAAATGATAATAATTGTGATAATACTTGTAAACTGGCACCATCTTTAGTTGTATAAGCTGATCCTAATTTACCTAATGATGAATACCCCACTTGGAATGGTAAGTTAATTAAATGGTTTTCTTTGATATTCATAGTCTTCCCATCAAATTGTCTGGTATAGTTAGAAAGTTGATCTTGATGAATATTTTTACCTAAGCCAATAATGGAATCATCAAATTTCTGAATCATCTTTTCATTATCTAAAATTGATTCCCCTCCCCCGATCAAACTGTAACTAAACCCTGGGTTAGAATCATCGCAAGTTCCTTTGACTAAAATACTCTGTAAATCTTGTAATTTAGGTAAGATTTCTTTAATCAAATAATCTTTTCCTTCACTGTCTAATTTTTGATTTAATTTCAAAATAAAATTGATTTGATCTAGTCCTGAAGTAATATTTCTAATATTCTTAGTAACAGTTAATTTGGAACTACTAAAAGAACTAGCAAATGAATGTCCTCTGTCAGCGATGTTATTCATTTGGTTTTGACCAAGATTCCTAATCAAGGTGTATAACTTATCAACAACATCTTGTTCGGAAGAAAACCTTGTCATACTTAAAATTTCAAACCATAAATCATAGATACATTGAGATTTTGATTCTAAAGCCATACCTAAAGCAACAAGTTTCAAATTGGTCTTACCGATATCATAAGGATCAGTTTTGTTACTTAAGGAAAATGAAACACCACCAGTTAATTTCTGGATTTTAGTTTCTAAATCTATGGTTGAGGTTTTTGTTGTTCCTGCTAAGTTTGTCAAACATGAAAGGAATAATGGCATAAATTCATAATACTCAGATGGAAGATATGATAAATCTTTGGCTGCTGCTGAATAGATCAAACCATTACTGTCAACTACTCTCTTTTGAAGTTTCTTAGAATTAATAGAACTAAACTCTAATGCATAACTATCACCCTTCCTTGGAATATCATGCAATTCCAAAGTTGGTAAAATAGAAATGTCTTCTTCCTGTTGTTGTTTTTCAAGTAATTTCTGTGATCTGTCAAAGATTACTTGTTTATCATCTTCATTCAAACCTTGTACTTTACTGGATAATCTTTGTTGTTCGTCTTTGGCTATATCTTGAGAAAAATTTTCATCGGGTTCAACAGTGAATTTAAACTTTGGGGTGTTTTCATTCAATAATGTTTCCAGTAATAATTCCTCAAACATTTTTAAACCTTTGTCATTAAACTCATCTTTAAATCTTTGTATAATTCTTTCCACTTGTAATGTAGTTAAAGGATTTAATCCATTCACCCAAGTTGGAACTACTGAGCTCAATAAACCCAAGCCAAAATCAGGCTTATGTTTTTTGAAACTCAACTCAATTTGGTGCAAAATAGCTTCAATTCTTTCTTGGAATACTGGAGAATTATTTGCAAATTCAGGTAAGATTTTTTCATGTAGAACTTCGTTGATTTTGTTATCCAAATTATCAATTTTTTCTTTACTTAAATTGTTAAGTCCCATAGTAAAGGAAAGTAAAGAAGTAGTGGAATCTAAACCCGAATTAATGGTAAAATCATCAGAATACTCTTTTTCAATAAATTCTTGATAGAAAGGAGCACTATGACCATCACATATTAACGAACTTAAAATCTTCCATTTGAATATATCATATTGACTGGATTCATCTAAAGGATTCCCTAAATACCAAGTTATGGATGATTTATATTGTTCTTCGATTGTCTTATTGGACATAGTATCAATAGGACCCTTAACCACAGCAGAATCAAAGTTTTTGTTATTGTTTTTAAGGTTTTCAAATAAAGAGGACTTAACAGAATTATTGACAGATCTTTTACCAAAAACTTCATAAGTCTCATTCAATTTCTTCAAATGATTAATCAAAGGTAATGACCCATAGGTAAAAGTTTTGGAATTAGAAGGATGGTAAAAAGATGCATGATAGTCAAGTAAATTTTCATAAGTGAGATCAGTGATGTTATGAGGATCACCACCAGAGTTATTTAATGAAGAATAAATAGCCTCTTGAAATTTGATCCAATGATAATAAGCAGAGCTAGAATATTGACCTTTCATCTCATTATAAACAACCCCTTTGAAATTAATAGGACTATTCTTATCATTGACATTTTCATTCTCCAATCTCCAACCTTCTTGAGTAAAATCTTCGTATGACAATAATGGCTCAAAAACTGATGATAAATAGACATCCATTAAATTCTCAAAATCTTTGGCATTTGTCGTAGCAAAAGGATAGAAAGTATAATCATGGCCTGTCATTGCATTCATGAAATTACTTAAGGACCGGTTCAACATCTTAAAAAACGGATCCCGTACAGGATATTTATATGATCCACATAATGTAGTATGTTCTAAAATATGAGGCACCCCAGTAGCATCTGGAGGGTTTGTCTTAAATGCAACCAGGAAAACATTATTTCTATCATGAGGAGCATCTAAGTGTAGATGTTCACTACCAGTTTTATTGTGCTTTAATTTAACCGCCACCAAGGAAAATTCTGGTATTGGCTGCACTTGTTCAATAGAAAAACCATAAAAATTCAACCCAATAGGATATTTACTTAAAGTATCGGCTTGATTCGATCTAGTGGCAAAATCCCTAGTTGTTTGGCCTTTAACATTCCTTAACACAGCTCGTTTCAATGTATGTAACATAATGTGTGTAAAGAAGTCTATCAGTATTTGGTAAAGAATTGAAAAATGCTACTACTACTGCGAACCTCAGCTCATCCCAAGCAATAGTAATGACTGACTGTCACTAGTTTACTCAGTACTTTGAGAAGTTAAATGAATAAGAGAAGTTATGTATACAGTTTGAGTTTTACTTAAGTTCAAAAAAGAAAGGGAATGAAAACATCATAAAAGTTACATTTGCTATAACCATGTTCAGTCTACGGCGAAGAGACCTTTGTCATAGAAATCACACTCAAAGTACACTCAAAAGTGAGTGAGAGAACTTTTTTTTTCACTCTTGACTCATAGGTATGAGCTCAAAAATAGATGAACCTAAAGTATCTACTGTAGGGGGGTTTATAGCTGGGGGTATTGCTGCATGTGGAGCAGTGACATTCACCAACCCTATAGAGTTGATCAAGACTAGAATGCAATTACAAGGGGAATTAAGTAAAGACACTAAGAACGTTGAAAAGTTATATCGAAATCCAATCCAGGCTTTTGGCGTCATTTATAGAAATGAAGGGATAAAGGGATTGCAACAAGGATTAATGTCAGGATACTATTATCAGTTAGGATTGAATAGTTGTAGATTTGGATTTTATGAACCAAGTAGATATTACTTGACCAAGTATTTAACTCCTAATAATTTCAACGACACCAATATTCCTCAAAATTTAATGATTAATATCTTAGCCGGATTTGTTTCCGGATCTGCAGGTGCTGTTGTGTCCAATCCTTTCTTTTTAATCAAAACAAGAATGCAATCATATAATTCTGCTTCTCATATGTCATCGTCGTCTTCTTCTTCTACACTGTCAGATACCCATAGTAGTAAGCCTGCAACTAATGTAGGTCAACAAACTTACTATAAAAATTCCTTTGATGGAATTCAAAAGATCTTCAAACAAGAAGGTTTCAAAGGATTATTCAGAGGTGTAGATGCAGCTATATTAAGAACTGGTGCTGGTTCATCTGCTCAATTATCCACTTATTATTATGCTAAAAATGCCATCATAAATCATAATATTGTCAACTCAAATTCAATAGCATTACACTTTTTATCTTCTAGTTTTGCTGGGGTTGGTGTTGCTATTGTTATGAATCCCTGGGATGTCATCTTAACTAGAGTTTATAATCAAAAGGGTAATCTTTATTCCGGTCCCATTGATTGTTTCCAAAAAACTCTCAGAACTGAAGGTGTTGCTGCCTTTTACAAAGGTTTCTGGGCCCAATTATTTAGAATTGCTCCTCATTCCATCTTGACTTTAATGTTCATGGAACAGTGTGTGTCAGTGATATCAAAAGTAGAATCTTCTTTCAAATAGACCTTGTTTAGACGTTAGCTTTTTTATATATATATAGAGATAAATATTTATTGGTGAGATAGTGATGTTGGTCGTGTGTGTGTCGATTTGCCTTTTTTACTAATCCATGCGAAAAGAAGGCAAAAGACCATTTATTTATCATTATTTGAAATTTGTATCGGTAAATACAGTCATAGTAACATATCTTGAATCCTTAATAGGTTGAAACAAAGTTTACTTGAATTTTCGATTTAAAAGGTTGTGCTTTTGTAAATCATTACTGTTTATTTGTTTGTTTGTTTGTTTGTTTGTTTGTTTGTTTGTTTGTTTTTTTTGTTTCGTGTACATTAGAAATATCTATTCAATCGATTATATGGAATTATAACATATCTAATATCCAAACAATAAACTAAAAAGAATACTACATAACACTGGTTTACCTGTTTCATGCGTGATTCTAACTATAAATGTGTTGTGAGCAATAAGGCTGCAGTAACTATTACCACAAGCCTTTATGATAGAAGAGCTTTGGATGTTACTAGTGATAAGCCCTTGGTAAATTCGTTAAATCATTTGACCTACCTTGTATCATCACTGGCCAAAGTCAGAGAAACGTTGTCTGTTGATGGGGGTATAGAAAGGTTGATAGAAATTTTACATGAATGTCATAGTCTGACATTTAATTTGAATGATACTATATTCAATAGTGAAAAAAAGATTCTTACTGCTTGGAAATGGACGTTAGCCTTTCAGTGTTTGGTACTTATTGGTACAAGAGGTACTGAAGCTATTAGACAAAGAGTCGTCAAAGCTGGTATGCTCCCGATAATAGCTACCATATTGAATAATTATTTGACATTACATGAGCGGGCATTTCTACAAGCAAATAGACATACGGGATCAAGCTTTTATGGCAGAAATACTCCTGGTTATAATGATCAACTTAATTCTCAATCTCAAGAACAATCCCAAGGATCTCAAGATCCTAGTGTTAATCCTCAGAACGACAACATAGACTCTGATACTGAAATGAGTATTCGGAATAATTTAAGTCTCTTGGCTCAATTCAGTACTTCCCCAAATAATTATCAAGACAATACTTCGACTACAACTGCTGCTTTAGCGGCTTCTTCCATTTCTAATCCTGATAACCAAAATAATTCCTTTTTCGATACTTCCCATCCTAGTAGTTTAACTGAAGAAGATTTCGAGAATTTATCTGTTGAACAATTATTCAGACTCATTAAAGTTAATGATTCAATGCCAAATAATAGTGAAAACTACACAAATTCTTTGAATAGTGATACCAGAAGAAGATTTTTACTTTTAATCATTCTTAAAAAGTTAAAGGAACAAAAGGATGGTGAACTTCTTGATAATCGATTTTCTAATGAAACGGAATATGATATGGATAATTGTTTGTTCTTTTTGTCAGATATGCATTTTCAAGATGATAAGGTCACACATTTAGCCAATTTGGCAAATTCTAAAATAGCCCCAAGGAATTTTACTGAAACTGGAGTGGTTATTCCAAGAGATGATGATATAGTATGGTCTTTACAATTGTTAGCATATATTTCCAAGTATCCTTATTTAAAGGATATTCTTCAAAATACTCATTTGGTTATTGATATGAGTGTAAGAGATAAACAATTAAAATTATTTATCGAAAAGCAAATGAAAGCTAAATTAAAAAAGAATTTAGCTATTAAACAAAGACCTACTATTAAACCAAAATCTAGAAAATCTAAATTAAATAATATGAAAAATGATGGATCTGAGTCTAATAATACAAACAAGACTCGTAAGAATGCAAGTTTGGGGTTCAGTCCATCTCCATCGAGTTCACCTCAAATGATCAATTCTTTACGAGATGAAAATTTCATTTTAGATCAAGATAAATTGGACTTATATGAAACAAGTGAAGATGTGGTTGATGAAACTTTAAGAGTAACTGGTGATACTGACGTTGATAATGTTCCAGATAATCTTGAAGAATCCGATCCGGAATCTGGTTCTGTGTCTGATTCTGGTTCAGAACATTATAACGATAATCAGTATTTCACAAGTTTTTCAAATTTAAACCAAAACCGATTATCTCAACTATATGAGTCTATAATTGATGCAGAATCTATTGTTGATGATTTAGATCGAGACATCGTACTGAATAATATCAATGATAAGATCAATAAGCATATTGCTTCTGATTGTAAAAGTTTAAGTCTGACTATAACAAGAAAAAGATTAGAGCAAAAGCAATATTTAGGGCAAAAATGGGATTATGATACTTATGATAATTTTGATATTGACAATCAAAATTGTCATGGTACATATAGTGCCGAGGCTTCCAAAAGAGATCCTGATTTTGATGATTGTTTGATTGAGTATAAAAAAGTAAACCTATTCCCCATGGTGGAAAAGTTTACATTCTTGGCTGGTACTGATATGTATTATTGGTCAGGAGTAATAATGAGAAATTCATGTCGTAGAAATGAATTACGTGGAGGTGTTAGACAATGTGGAAATCTTGATTGTGGTAAATGGGAAGCCTATCCACGTGAATTTCTGAAGTGTAGAAGATGCAAAAGAACTAAATATTGTTCAAGAGAATGTCAAATGAGAGCTTGGCATTGCCATAGAAACTGGTGTATACCTAGTACAAATTCTACTGGCGGCTCAACCACAGCAAGTACTGGAGCTGAAGGTGATGAAACCAATGATAATGAACATGGGAATGTTGTTATTGCAAATACAACTAATGATGGGAATAATTTTGCAATGGGTAATGATGAGATTAATAGAAACAATGACGCTATAAACACCAATAATGATGTAGATTAAGTATAGGAATTAGGTACATATATATATTGATATATATGTGTTTATATTATATATTCAAATTTAATGATGAAATTTCTTAATGGTCAATATATAATGGTAAACCATACACTATAGGTGCACTTCCATTTAAATATTTCAAATTACATGAATGACGACTTCTGCAAACACCTTCACATACTGATAATCCTACTTTATCATCAAATAATGAACAGTGATCAAACATGGCCATACTAAACAGATCAATATCTTTATCAGTCACATCCCAGAGATTGGCTAATACCATTGGTGATCCACATGTCAACCAATTCAAAGTATTCCCGCTGTTTGGAAAGATTCCATTACTTTCTAAGGCACCAGATGAGCATCCTATTAACAAACTTGATGGTAAATTGTTGCTCTTGGAACAATGCTTAAACATTGAAGAAGTTCTAATGTACTGTTCACATCCTCCATGTCCCATGTAGACGAATAAATCTTTATCAAGGATTCTCGTAACCATGTCATTATCTGTTGATTTGATTCTTCCTATAGTTCCTTCCCATAATCTGTCGGCAAAAAGATGTTGGAACCTTTGCTCTGTTCTTAGTAGATCTCCTCCGGGGTTTATCATGTAAAAGACATCTGATCTTTTGGTATTTGATGGATTCAGTTTTCGCTTGATTGCATCAATTACCATGTTAACTGATGGCATACGTGAAACTGACTTTCCGGACAAACACCTAAGGGATTCCCATGGAATTTTTGAACAATCTGCACCAGGAATCAAAATTATATGCTCTTTTTCAGTTCGTTTTTGTATGGTCTTCTTCAAAAGTCGTTTAAATTTCTCGTGGAACAAGTCAACATTAACTTCATCATATTCATTATGTTCACCCCTATATGATAATGAATCTAGAATGAAGTAAAGAACATCCTCAGAAATTTGAAGTATTTCATTGTCGTGGTTTCGACTATCAGCACTATCTTCTTTCACAAAATTGGCCCCGAAAAGGTCAATCATAGACTCGTCAAACATAAGTTTTTCACAACCATTCAGGTTCTTACATCTTCTTGAAGGAATTATTTCATTAATTAAATTATTCAAATCTTCAGAAAAATTACTTTGACCATTAATTCCGTGAAAAATAGTCTTGAATGCACCCAACCAATCGCTTTCAATTTTCTCTAAAATCTCCTGAATCTCTATATCTAAAGAAAATCTGAGTCTCCACCATTTTTTTCTCTCTTCTTTTGTTTTAATTTTTGACGTAGCCTGTGGTTTAATGGATTCATCACTCCTCCTTATAACAGCATTCAACTGATCAATTGCCTCTTTAAATCCTAAGGTATCCGGAGAACCATTATTGTCATTTCTTTGCAATGGCAACCAAATATTTAAAGGATTCAAATTTGTATCTTTGGATAATCTGGTCATGACAAGACTATTTGAGTAAGAGCAAAAGTCAATAGTTATTATTGACCAATTGTCAGGTAAGTAATCTTCCAAGCCCTGAATGAAATCAATTTCATTGTACTTATTTGAATCGTGTTGAGTCAATTCCAGGGGAAGTATATTTTGTTGGTCAGATATTGTCTGATTTCTAATCTCAAGATCATTCATAAAGGGCCGTGATCTCTCAAAATCTCTCAAATAAAAAACTTTTCTGCTTTCACTTTTTGTGTTTAGTCCTAAGGTTGTCAATATTCTTTCACATAATAGTATAGAGTTCATTATATCTTTCATCAAGTAAACAGCAAGCTTATCTTGGTGTTGATCAATAATCTCAATAAAGGATAATCTGATTTTTTCTATTTCATTGACAATATCCACTATATCTTCCTGAATAACAGCCTCATTCTCTGTGAAAGTAGTCGATAATATTACACTACTAAAAATGTCATTATAAACCGGTAATTCGTGAAGACGACTAACCCATTTCTTGAATCTGTTCTTTAAAAATATTATGGAACAATAAATATCATTCTTATCCAATTCAATATCAACATCTTTAAACAATTGAACAAAATAGTTAAACTCAGATAACAAATCTCGCATATTGGACCCTAATACTATAGATTCTTCATTTTTGATTCCAGATTTTAGAGAAAGATAATGATTAAAATTTTTTGCATTCTCTATCCCAGCCTCTTTCAAAGAATAAAACAACAAATTAGAATTAATTCTTTGAATTTCTAAGCTTTTATTTGTATCCTTATGATTAAAAAGTTCATTACCTTTACAAAGTTCTGAATAAGCTTTATCTAAATTGGCAAGTTGAGTATATGTATCTGATAAATGGAAATGGATCTGACAATTAACTAAGGGAAAAACATTAGAGTTGTTCAAGTTCTGTAATTCGTTTACATAGTAATTGATTTCTCTTGAAACTCCAGAAATTTTCAAAGCGTCAATCATAGTGAGGAAAGAATCAAATAATAAACCAATAATAGTCCACTTTATCTGCTCAGCAGAATATTTTGGAATATGTGACTCAGCCTTCTGTAAAATTGGGAGCAGTAATTTTATGGCCGTTTTAATACTTCCATAGACCTTAGGAAAGTCTGATAAATGGAAATTAATCTTACCTGCAATTAACTGGAATTTTGCTATCGTTATCAAATTGAAAAGTTTATCCTCAAGCAGAATTTCACCCTGATGATTCAAATTGAATTCTTTTTTCGATTCAGCAAATTGAATAGTAGCCTCGAATTTCCTTCCTGTTTCTTCTAGGTCTTCGATAGCCATAAAATATTCAAGTTGTAGTAACTTCCAATTCATAAGATCACCCGATTTAGCTCTATTTGTCCCATTAGCTTTGGAAATATCAAATAAAAGCTTTAAATCCTTGGCAGATTTAGTCAAAACCTTCGATAGTTCGGGGTATAATCTTTGATTCAAACAGGCAGTACCGTATTCCAACTCAATATAATATAAGTACCTTAGTTTTTCTTCATCTTTCAGTTCGTTTCTATTTTCAAGAAATGGAAAAAATTGAAGAATGTGTCCAAACATTCTATTATACTTCAAATATCCAATTAGAGAAGAAAGGATATCAATTTCCAAGTAATTAATTTCTGGAGAAAACAGTAAATATTTAATAAAATACTTTACTGATTCATCTAATGTTTCCATTTTCCATTCATGATTAATAGTCTTTTGGAGATTGATTCCAGATAAGAATAAGTAACTAAAAGACACTTCCCTACTCTCTTCGAGAATATCCCCATAGGAATTTATACCACCGACACTATAGTAATAATAAAAACATGCTAATTTTAAAGAAATGTCCGTTATCAGTAACTGCAGGAAGATTATTTCAATCAAGTTTTGTTTGGTATGCAGGTTATCATTGAAATGTAGACTTCGAAACATACTAATTACGAGTGATGCCTTCAAATTATCATTAATTTTGCTTTCTTTACCAAATATCTTATTTCCAAATTTATTGTTTCCAAGAATGGTATCACATATGAGATCAAGTAAAAACTTATTATCAAAATTCCTTGAATCAAGGGGATTTTTTATATCAGGTTGAATGAGATGCTCCAAAGCAATAAGTAAAATGTCAGATGAGTCATTGAATTGTCTGAATTTATTTAAATGGTAAGCTGATTTTTCGATTTTTCTCTGTAACAATTGTCTATTGGAAATGTTCTTCTCCTGTTTCTTAATGTTATACGCAAAAAAATCATACTCCACAGCTAACTTTAACGCACCTGATCTGAACCTCTGTGACTTAAGACCAAGACCAAAGTAAATATTGGCCAAATTTCCTACTCTTTTGTATTGATCAAACTTGGATAATATGGTAAATAACTGTTGTGTGGATTCATAGATAAAAGATTCAAAACTTGGCCCGTAATTATGTAGTACTTCCTTGATATATGTTATAGTAAGATCTAGAAAAGTGAAATGTATACCCTTCAAGCAGTATAACTGATCCACATTGCCGCTAGCGTATCTAATAATGATACTCATAAATTTATTTGTTAAATTAAAATTCGAAGATTGTTGATGGAAAAATGCAATGGATCTATTAATGTACTCAGGGTTTGAAAATAAACTACTAGGTGCTTCTGGGTGCAATAATGACTCCCTTAATTCTGAAAGGTTATCAGGTAATTTAGTTAAACGATTCATCAAATCTAGGATATATGTTTCGGATATGTTAGTTTTGGTATTGGGACCATTAAGTAAATTATTTAACTCCGGGAACTCATGAAGATCAATACAATTTGATAAATCATTGATATAAGGGTGTAGAACAGGGGTCTCATGATAGGTAAAGTTCTTTAAAAGAGTACTTTCAAATAACCCACTTTTCTTATAATTAAATTCAATTGATTTCAATGAAAAGATTGATTTAGTCAACAGTAAGTCAATGGATGGACATTGTGCCGATATGGAATGAAATAACTTCAAACATCCAGTTAGAAGTTTCAAAATATTATTGTCATGTTTTTTTATCGAGTTTTCATCCAAAATGGTATGTGAATACAGTGACCACCTAATAAAATTACTAGTAGATAAAAAGCAACCTCCAAAAGTTTCAAATAATGAAGTGTTCAAGGATGATTTCTTATTTGCCACTATATGCTTTAGTTTGAGTGACATGGATTGCAATAGACATTGAGCAGTTATAAAATGAAATGCAAGTATTAGATTCAAAAAACTATTATGAAGCTGACATTCATGTTGTAGCTCCTCGGTGAAAGGGATCCCTCGCATCAATTCTTCTACTAATGATTCATGACTTAAGTTAAATAGTCTTCTATTATCAAATTGTTTCGACATGACCTCTTTCATAATGAATAAATGATCAAGACAACAATCATATTGTTTGCATGCTAGTAATCTCAAAAGGAAGCATTGATGTTTTTTTAACACATATAACGCATCATTTACTTTGGGAAAGTTATGATAAAGACATAAAACCCCATTCTTAACCACATCACTATGTCTCTTTTCTATGTCTTGTGAACTAATAACCTCATCTATAACTTTATGAGCTAATGTATTTGTATCTTTAATACTATTGATCGTAGTGTTCTGTCTTGAAGAATTTGACAATGGACTCATCTTAGTGTAGTTGTGTAACACTGATACAAACTTCAGGTCCGCCGTCTCCATGCTTATAGGCCGGCCATCGATCATCAAAATATCAAACTTGAAAACAGAGTACTTCTACTAGAATTACACGCAGTTTTTATGTTTACATTTTATTACGCACCTCTTCGTACAATAGCTCTAGTACCACAAAAAGTAAGAAAATATAACAACAAAATAACAAAGATCATATCGTACCACTAACATTGATTTAAACTCTTATTGAAGTCTACTATATTTCCTGTTAACGATAGTGAAAGCTGTTCAAGTCCGATTTTGGGGTTTTTGTTTTTTTTTTTTAAAGCACTACAATATACATTATAAATATTGAAGATTTAAGAACTGACTGAAAGGGAACTAAGCCACTTTCAGCTTAAGTTGAGTAAAAAATCAAAAGACCTGAAAAAAAAATTCAATAAGAAAGTTAGATACGGGACACAAACTGGAAGTAAAACGACTTAAAAGTCGATTGCAACCATTGAATCCAGAAACGAAAAATTTTGGACTAGAATAGTTCATTCTACTGGCCTAGAATCAAAATAGTGTCCGTGATAGTTTAGTGGCTAGAATTACCGCTTGTCGCGTGGTAGACCGGGGTTCAATTCCCCGTCGCGGAGTCTTTTTTTTGGATAAGATATTTGTCAATTGGTATTAAGCCAGAGTTCTATAGACTACACCTTAACTTGTAAATTCACTCTTAGAGGATGATTTATTTTATTTTATTTTATTTTACTTTACTTTACTTTACTTTGAGATTCAAATAATTCTTCTGAGCTCCTCTTATTCATGTACGCTTTTGATAAGTTTTGTAGGTTTGTTGGTTTTAGACTACTTAGGCTGCAAAATTCATAGCATTTGCGAAAACTTATCATAAGCAGTACAGCTATGATTTTTTTAAATAAATTAATTAAAAAAAAAAAAAAAAAAAAAAAAAAGAACTTAAAATTATAAATATAAACTAATTATTCAAAATTAACTGAAATTCCTCAAGTAAAGATACTTCTTTTCTATTACTAAAAACAGATTGTCAGATTTTTTAAACTGAGGTTAAACATCCACACAACTGGCGAGAAAAACGGTTGCGCAGCGAACAGAAATCATCGAAAAGAGTCAACTTGATTACTATAAAATAATGCTCAAATATGTTCCTAAGAAAATATAGCTCAGGAACAAAATGTATAAATGATGTATTCAGGAATTCTATGTCATTAATTCCCATTCAGGCTATGATATTGACTGTAGGAGCCAAAGAAGGAACAAGAAATTACCAAAACCATGGTATGACATTAGGATCAGTATGTTCATTGTCAGTACACCCAAGACCTTTATTACAATTTAATTTACATTTACCTAGTTACACTTCGAAAGTATTACATAAAAATCCATTTTTCGCCATTCATACACTTTCCCCAGCTCCAGATTCATCAAGGATGGCAAGAATATTTGCCAGTGGTATCAAAAATACGTCTCAACTGTCTCATGAAGATCAAAATGAACAGGTAGACAGTAAAGATACTAAAATACTCAATGAAATGACTAATCCTTTTGGTAATTTAAATTCAGATGATTGGTCTTTGTATGACTACCAAGGGTTTCAAATACCCGTATTGAATTCAAGTGTCCGGATTTTTATCTGTGAAAAAGTTCAAGTCTTTGAAGTTGACAGTCACGAGATTTGGGTGGTCACAGTCAAAGAAATTATAGAAAATAATAATAATAAACCTGGTGGTTTATTATACTTTAATAGAGCTTTCCATGAAGTTGGAGAAACAATTAAAGAGTAGTAAATAGAAGACTTATAAACTGTTTAATCGCATAAAAGATCATTCCGAATATATTTTATTGATTTTGACTAGTATTAGCTAATGCTGCAAATTGAGTATTCAATTCATTAGTAGCATGTTTTACTTTTGGTATAATGGAATCGAAGTTTTCATTCAATCTTCTTATTCTTTTAAATATTTTTAACAAAAATCCCGTTCTTTTAAGGTTTTCAATATCATTCATAATCTTATCAATTTCTCGATTATTCAATTCCTTTTTATTCAAAAGTCTATCACTTCTTCCTAAAATACTATTTCTTTCATCTGTTACTAATTTTAAATGTTTCTTGAATTTATTCAACTTTTCATCATTATCTTCAATAAATAATTTGAGACTATTTATTTCTGATGCTAAATTCATTTTTATATTTTCATAATCATTATTGGTCTGATCACTATCCAATTTCTGCTTAATTTCTTTGATTTCATTTTCATATTGGTAATTAATTTGCTTTAAATTTTCTAACTTCTTCATTTGATTATCGATACTTGTCTCAACTTTGGCTATCTTTTTCACCAAACTCTCATAGTCTTTTTTCAAGTCCGATTGTTTTTTATTCTCCTCTCTTTTATATTTTTTCAAATTAGACTTTACTTGATTCAAAACTTCGATTGTTGAAATTAAGCTCGATTGTAAAGTCATAATTGGAGAAATTCTTGGAGATTGATTAAGAACACCATTCATAGTAGAGGATACGGTATTCACAGCAAAGGTATTTAGCACTTCATCACCTTGAAATATTTCTATTTCATATTGGAAATATGGGGACAAAGAATAAATTTTTATAAATTGATTATTATCATTATCATGAATAATTTCATAGTGATCCCAATTCAATCCATTGATATTTATTTTAATATTTTTGTGATTGAATTGAGTCAAAGCTTTTAAAATGACTCTTGTATCAGTAATCAGTTTAATAGAAAATAAAGCTTTTGAATAACTTGAATTTTTGCTTTCAAAATCCACTATAAATTTAGAACCATTATTCTTAATTTTAGTTGATTTTCCAGCAAAAAAATTAGGATCTTTGATAATTGTCTTACAAGCAGCTAATAAAGACCAGAAAGGTTGCATCAAAGCTACAGAGTTGAAATTCTTGTCTATTATGGTAGTTGATCCTTTAGGAGGAGGTTTGTTCATAACATCATTGAAACCACCATCCATGAATTTCGCCTTCAATGTATTTGAGAAGCTAGTGAAACTGTAATTATTCAACTTTGTGAATGGGGTGATACAAAATACTTCAAAGTTCTTATTGGTGATTGAAGTAGGCTTTATATTGTCCACTACTGAAGTGGAATGGGAGACAGACTTGTTTACATTAATATTAATCAAATCCATTTGAGCTCTATGAGCTGATAAATCATTATTAGAATCACTATCTCTCAATGAAATAATCGGTAATTTTTCATTATTAACATCATTAGATAAATTATCACTATAGGAATCATGTTCATTATTTGTAAGTAATTTGTTTTCTTCAGGTCTTAATTTATTAACCAATAGGTTATTTCTTTTAAAGGCTATTGGTATAGTTGGAGTTAAATTAGTTAAATGATCTAAATTATTAGAATAATTTTTTAATCCGATTATTGACCATATTGGATTACACTTTAGTGTTATCACATGTATACATAATTCAAAATAAATATAATTCAAAAATTTGGAGTATTTCAATAATTTATATCTATGTTTGAATAATGGACTCCAGTTAAAATAAGTATTATATTCATAACCATAATCATAATCATAATTATAATCAAAATTAAAATTTTCAGATTTCAAAATTTTACTGGAGAATATTGATTGGTAATCTTTTGACTTGATGAATCTAACAATCAACTCTAAATTCAAATTAACCAACCAAGTATTAACGACAAAATCCATGAATAATACAACAAAAAAACAAAATAGAACTTTTAAAAACGTGTTTTTTAAAAATAACATTTTATAATCAAAGGAACCACCACCAAGATCACGCTCAGACACAGAACTTAAATCTCCGTTACTATTGTCATTAGTAGTAATATGTTTGTGATGATTAGACGTTACACCTTGACCATTCTTTTTGATGGTTGTAGTTTTTGTACTTAAATTAGAATCAGTGGAAATAATCGATGTAAATGTAGAATTGGATGATGAACCAATTAATTCTGATGCCAAAATTGATTTTGAAAAGATACTCAAATAATTTAATGTTTGAAATGGTAAAGAATAATATAAAAATAATAAAATTAAGGAATTAATCGCTAAAATTTGTAAAAAAGATTCAAATAATTTCGATTTATAATTAACATTTCGATTGTTCAAGTAATAAAGGGATTCATCATCATATTTATTTCTTGATGTGACATATTTCAAAATAAGTTTGCCGCCAATGAATTTACTTGATCCTGATAAAATATAAGTGATCAATATTATACAACTTATGGATCGAGGTAAAGCATTTAATATGAATATAAGAGAAATAATATCTCTTAAGGATGTTGGTGGCAAAATGTTTGAATTGGCAGCAGAATTGTACATTGCACCGTGATACCTAGATGGGTGATACAAGTGGTTTTATATGCCAAACTATCCTACTGTTTCTCCTATTCGTTCTTTTTTTTGCCTTAAATGTATAGATTCTCCCGGAGTTCAATAAATTATTCTTTCTGGAGAAAAGGTATTGAATTATTTATTGGCTACCTTTCTTATGAATGGATTTACTATTTACAAGATGTCGTACCTTATATCAAAACTTTCAAGAAAATAATTTTTCTCTCCAAAAAATTTCAACCAAAGTTTCCAATAATAAAGTGGTTGATACGCACACGCCATGGAGTACAGTAGTGTCCGTTACCGGATAATTGTATAAGTCTAAGCTGGATGTAACGAAGTTGATAATCCATCTAAGAGCTTTACAATAGGGAGAAATAATATCATGAAAGTTGACATCATCAGTTGCTAGCGTGAGTAAAGAACCAAGAATAACCGTTTAGGGATATAAAATGAACGCATTGAGATATAATAAAGTGAACATGAGGTGGTAGGCTGAACATTAAGTAGATTAAGATTGTTAATTTAAAGCTTGGTGACTTCAAAGGCTCCTACTTACAATCAACATAATGGTATTATGATACCAAGTCGTTATAAAATAATTGGTTTGGAGATCATAGGAGGCTGGTAATGTACTATTTGAAAAATGAAGCGACCAAAAGGTTGTACAATTAAATAGAAAAATAAAAAAAAAAAAAAAAAAAAAAAAAAAAAAAAAAAAAAAAAAAAAGAAAAATCTAATTTTCACTCCCTTGTCGCTATCTAAAAAGAGATAAAAAGTAGAGATGTTTTTGGTATACAAACGAATTATATATATAATAAGCCCATCTGGGCTATATCAACCATATGATACCTAATATCATAATTTAGATGGTTAGATGGTGTTACCTTTAACCGCGTCTCTGGTAATTAAACTCAAGTTGGTTTAATCTACATGCGTAGTTAAATTATGAGCCATCGTAATCTTGGATCCTTTGTTCGAGGCCTTCCGATTTTTTTTTTTTTTTTTTTTTTTGATAGCAAAAGTATGTGATATTCTGCACCTATGAAGCATTCTGTGAGTGTGATTTTATAGAGCCGACATAATTGTAAACAGGAGGGGTACTTGCATTTCAAGAGTTTCCCTCTACAGAAATAATTTTTTTTTTTTTAAAAAAAAGAAAACTATTAAAGTTGTAAAAAAGCAACGATCCCTGATCCCTGTCACCTCTGAAGTAAACTACTAAGCGACTTCCCGAGGCTTTGAAATCGTGTTTCTGGCTGTGATAGACACACGGGTACCAATAAGAAATTTCTCTAGTAATTAAAGGGTTTAACAATAGTGGAAGACAATAAAGAGGAAAACTTTAGCACAGTATTTTCTTAGTTCCAGAAATGGTACCATGCATTACTTAATAGAATTAAATTACATGATCATGTCTAGGAAGAAAATAGAATAAAGATTGGCATAAGACATATGGTTATTTGTGTTTAATTACTCTTGTTAACAGTAAATTGTTTCTTAGTTGCGAAAACAATGCTTTACCTAGTTAAGGTAATTTCCTAAAGCTAACAATAAGTTTTTCTTTATTTCGCCCTTTATCTTTTTTCTCAACAATTAAGGGTTTATTGTTTTCGCAGCCAGGGTTCACAGACAAAGTATATCCTGAATAGTTAATTTTCTGTCTTATTTTATTGACAATGTGAAACCAGCAGAGTTCTATATCCTTGTCTGTATGCACAAAGTATTATTATTTACTTTGCTACAAAACATATAAATATTAATCTGTATGCTCTTCTTGAAGTAGTTTATAATTCCTAATTTTAAATTTTATTAAAGCTTTCGTTTTAGTTTATACCCTTCTTTTGAAATATATCTGTGTTGATATAGAAATTTAATTACCATCTCTTGTGATACCCCTTAACAAGTCCGATTTCCTGGATCAAATAGATTTCAAAAAGCTTGATTTTTTAATAAAATATTATAGATAAACAATGTTGCTAAAATCCATATTGTTGTTTCTTTCAGCAGTTAATGCGTTGCCCACTTCTCCATCATTAAAGGATAGTCCTAGTGAAGTAAAAAGAGATATCGGTGATTTCACCACCTCAATCACTTCTGTTGAAACCAAGTCAGCTGAACATTCAGCTAGTGATATAACCAACAGTTTAACAGATAATTTACAATCTTTATTTTGGAAATCTGATTCTTCTTCTTGGAAAGATTCTTGTGATCAAAGTAGAAATCCTGTTGTATGGCAAGTTGCAGTTGCTGGTAAGGTGCTTACAAACACAGGGGATTCTAGCAAAGCCAGCGATGCAATCGATGCTTTGAATCGGTATAAAAGTAATACCAATGAAGGTGGATTCTCTGCTAGTACAGCTAAAAATGGTGACATTTATACCGATGATGTTTCTCAAGTATCTTGGGTTTTCGTTGATACCTATCACATCACTGGTGAGCAAACATATCTTGATGAAGCCAAAAAAATCCAAAAGTTCTTAGAAAACTGGGAAGATGATAAGCAAAATGGTGGTATCCTTTGGAGTATTACTGGTAAGTATATTGCTCTGATTTCTACCTTAGAAGCTGCTTTAGCTGCTTTAAAATTGAATGATGCTGATTCAGATCAACATTTGGTTGACTTTGCTAAGAGCTGTATTGACTGGACATTTGATCATTTAAAAGATGATGGTGATTCTTTTATTTATGATGGGATGTATGAAGATGGTAATATTAATAAAGGTAAATTGACCTATACTATCGGTGTCTTGATGTCTTGTTGTGCTTACTTAGACAAAATTGGTGATGATTCTAAAAGTTGGAAGTCTATTGGTGTTGAATATGGTGTTAAATTAGCTGGTGGTGGTAAATTAGATACAAGATTTTTTTCAAACGGTCATATTAATGATATAGTTGATAGATCTCATTTACTCTGGGCTGGTATCTCCGATTTATTACAAATGACACATCCAACTTCAATCTATGAATTTAAGGCTTATGATATGTTAAAGGATTTAGCTATAAGGGAAGCTAGACATTTATATGATGGATACCCTGATATGACAAAGGATTCATGTCCTGATAACAGTTATAAATCATTATTGAAATATGCTTCTCTAGGGCAAATATTTTATGAAGTTTCAAGGGTTTCCAGTGACATTTAGACGGTGTTAGATTGTAATGAGTTTATTTCCTTTTCTGTATTTTCTTTTCTTTTTTGGTTTTATATAAATTTAGAGAGATGTCTAATTAAAATGATGAAGTAATTTAATTATACACAAACATAAGTGAGTGTTTTTCTTTGTAAATGAAACATATACTTCATCTTTTATTTGAGGTAAATTGATGAAAACTATCCAATCTTTGACTTCTATCAAGGGTCCACTATTTGTCAATTGAAGCCCATATTTACTATTCTCTGTGTCTGTATCAACAGCTTGTAAGCCCATGTTAATATCTCGCAATAGTAGTTCAGTATAAACTTGAGAAATATTAGGTATAACTTGAGTTCTACTTATAATTGAATTCTCATTGGCATTTTTATACTTAAGTGGGAGGTATCGCATCCATTGATTCATATCATCCACATATTTTATAAACTTCTTATTATTTATAATGTAGCTTGGTACTGTTATTTCTTTTGGATTAACATCATTTATTATAGGACTTAAATAAATTTTCTGGTCGTTAGATTCTTTAGGTGTCATTTTAATCAAATTACCACTAGGAAATCTAAAACTAGTTGAATCCTTATTAGTTCTACTTAAGATTCTCGCAAATGGATTTGACGTCATTGTTGCTTCATAATGATTAGGTTGGTATAGATTAGATGCATGGTATTTATCTATTTTTAGCCATTTGACTGGATTAACTAACACCGGATGTTCTAGATGATGTTTCATGCTTGCGGATGAAACATTTGGATTGAGATATTTACTTTAATCTGATTTCTTTTTCTCATCGGTCGCAGATTCTGAAACATTTTGAAACAAATGGCTGCAACTATTTAATATTGTAATATGTGCTTCAAAATGTAGTATCTTTTTTTTTTTTTCCTTTCAGAATAATGATATTGAATATTGGGTCAATAGTTTACTACTTATGCTTTATGAAAATTGCTTTTGCTGCTGTTATTGGTCAAACAACAGTATCTACAACCATTAATGTAATTCCAATTACAGTGCAATCGACAGTTACAACAACAGAAACCCTTAGGAATACAGTTTATTCCACTGTTACTTGTCAACAATACAATAACACTAAAAATTGGAAACATGAAAATAAAGATATGTTGAACATTTTCAATAATACATCGATCAGCAAATCTGCTAGCTTGTCTTCTCAAGTAGAATCTCTAACTTCAAGTACTCCTGCAGTAGAGACAAAAGATAATATAAACTACGAGGATCAATTTAGACAATCATCCAATGTTTTTTTGGAGAGATTTGGAAAGGTTCAAGGAAACAAATATTTAAATTCGAATGATGAAAACTGTAATTCGGCATTCAAAGATCCGGCACTTTGGGATTTAGCTGTTGCTGCAAAATCTGTAATTAAATTAGAAAATATTGAAAGGTTGACTCAAATTTTAAACCAAATTTATATTTACGAAAATAAAGCTTTGGGAGCATTTGCAGCATCGACATTAGCAGATGAAGATATTTATACTGATGATAATGCTCAAATTGCATGGGTTTTTATTGATGCTTATAAATTGACGAAGAAAACCGAATATCTTTCAAGTGCAGAAAGTATTGTAAAGTTTCTCATGAAAGAAGTGGACAAAAATGGAGGAGTAATTTGGAAGTATAAGCACAATTATATAGCTTCAATTTCTACCAGTGAAGCTGCTTTGGCTGCAATTAGACTCTATGAGGTGAATGGGGATGAAAAACTAATTCAGTATTCAAAATCATGTATGGAATTTATGTTTAAGTATTTTGAAGATTCATCAGATCATACCTTCTATGACGGCTTGAATAAGGACGATTATAGTGATTTGAACCGGGGAAAATTAACTTATACAGTGGGAACTACACTTAGTACTTTAAGCATCTTGAATCGATATGACACTAAGGATTGGAAATCAAACATCAATAGATTAATTATGGCGGTCACTGATACAAAGGGTGTTTTCTATAATAGTAATGGTTACTGGAACAATGCTATGAAATACATCCATTTGTTATATATTGGACTAAAGGATGTCAAAGTTGCAATGGGATTATCAGATCTGGTTATCCAGGAAATTAAAAAACAAGGTGGTTTCATAAATAATTATTTGAAAGATAATGATCACTTATATTTCAATTCAATAGGGGATTGTACTAAAGAGATGACCAAAATCTATGATCAAGAGTTCAATCAATCAATAGAGACAAAAGAAGTCAAGACATGTAAAAATAACATTGCTAAGAAATCACTCATAGATAATGGGTCAGTATTACAAATTTTAGATACAATGAACTCTTTTTATATTTAGATAGACAATATTTCAAGAAAATGATTATAAGAGTTGAGCATTGTGAAATTTAGCACCAGCGTAGATGGCTTTATCACCTAATTCTTCTTCAATTCTTAAAACTTGGTTCAATTTAGCCAATCTTTCAGATCTAGCTGGAGCACCAGTCTTGATTTGACCAGATCTTAAACCAACAGCCAAGTCGGCAATAAAAGTATCTTCAGTTTCACCAGATCTATGAGAAACCATAACACCCCATTTGTCACTGTAGGACAATTTAGCAGCCTTGATTGATTCACTTAAAGTACCAATTTGGTTAACTTTTAATAATAAAGCATTGGCAGCCTTTTCATCAATAGCTTTTTTGATGAAAATTGGATTGGTAACGGTTAAATCATCACCAACAATTTGGATTTTAGAAGCTAATTTAGGGTAAAGTTTAGACCAAGCAGCCCAGTCTTCTTCACCAAATGGATCTTCAATAGAAACAATTGGATAATCGTTAATCAATTGTTCATACAAGTCAGCTAATTGTTCACCAGATAACCATTTAGATGGATCAGATTCTGGGTTTTTGAAGTCCATATCGTATTTACCATCTTTATAGAATTCAGAGGAAGCAACATCTAAAGCAATACCAACTTTACCTTTGTAACCGGCTTTTTCAATGGCAGCCATGATTAAGTCTAAAGCTTCCTTTGGAGTGGAGATATCTGGAGCAACACCACCTTCATCACCAACATTACCAGCGGATTGACCGTATTGTTTTTTAGCTAAAGATTTTAAGTTGTGGTAAACTTCAGAACCAATTCTTAAACCTTCAGAGAAAGAAGGAGCATCAGTTGGAACAATCATGAATTCTTGGAAAGCTAAAGCACCACCAGCATGAGAACCACCGTTTAAGACATTTTGGAAAGGAACTGGTAAGACATATTTGTCTTGATTGGATTCAGCAATGTCAGCAATGTGTTTGTATAATGGAACATTCTTTTCGGCAGCGGCAGCTTTGGCTACTGATAAAGAAACACCCAACAAAGCATTAGCACCTAATTTATTTTTGTTAGGGGTACCATCTAATTTCAAAATAAATTCATCAACTTTATCTTGATTAGTGATATCAAGACCAGCTTCAATTAATTTAGGTCCAATGATTTCATTGACATTAGCCACAGCTTTGGTAACACCTTTACCTAACCATTTAGATTTGTCACCATCTCTTAATTCAATTGCTTCAGAGGCACCAGTGGAAGCACCAGAAGGAACAATTGATCTAAATAATCCTTTATCAGTGGTAATATCGACTTCAACAGTTGGGTTACCTCTGGAGTCGTAAACGTATCTAGCATGAACTTTTTCAATTGACATTTTGTTTTAAAGAAAAAAAAAAATTAAAGTGATTAATTGACTTAGTATAGTATGTCGAGACTTTTTTTTCACTCACTGTGACGGTTGCCATATTATATAATAGTAGCAATATTTGTAGCCTCGGGATCGGTCGGATTGAGTATTTCGGTTCTAAGGAGATATACCAAATCATGTGCACCAACTTCCCGGGACAGTAGCCCCTAGGGGATCGATCTATATCTACAATAACCAGAGAATAACAAATCAATTGCATGATTTCAAAGATTGAAATCATATAAAAGAGACATCCATGACTATAATTGAAGATTAACAATTCAATTGAGAATAGCAATTAAAATGAGGATTTATTTACAGGAATTTTAGTGTAATAAGTGAATTGGAAAATTTGAAAAAATCATGAGAAATAAAGAGTCAAAATTTCAACTGATATACCAATGGAAAGACGCATACAATATATGTCTATATGGGTATATGGATTTATATAACACTACACAAACTTGGAATTTCAACAATGTATTTGGATTGAAAAAGAAAAAAAAAGAAAAAAAAAGAGTCTCTAATATAGTAATTAGTGTAATTGCAAATTAATGCAAAATAATGGTGGTTGCAACTGACACTACTTAGTTTATTCAACAACAGACGTTAAAAAATCCCTGGCAATGGATAAACCAAATTTGTCGTTACAAGCTTTTCTAATAGTGTCTATAGATACAGGACCAATGAAATCTAAAGCCTCAACGTAGAATAAACCATCATGGATTCCACCTTCTTCGATATAGACTTTCATGTTACCAAAAGAGTTAACAGTATCGATAAAAGTTTCAATTCCATCTCTTAAACTTTCCCGATCACCATAAACAAGAATTGATTTACCATTGGAAAAGTAATCAATTTGATTTAAGTAAGTTTCAGGAATTCCGGTGTATTTTACCCAACCATCTAATTGATTATCATTAGGTGTACTATCTAAATACCATCTACCCATTTCTCCAGTTTTAGCACCCAAGTCACCAGTCAAATCAATTCCTCTTTTGTTGGTATGATCATTAGCCGGTTCTACCCAAGGACTGATTAAAATTGCCGAATTTGGCATCACTGTAATTGGACGGAATTGTTCAAAATCAAAATCTTTAAATGATGAAAAGTATCTAAGAGCGTCTTCTCTATAGCTTAAAAATCTTGATACAGCCAAGACTAAGTTACCACCAGCCGAATCACCAATGAAATTAATTTTAGTATATCCTGAGTCTAATAATTGTTTATAACATTCTAATGCTTCATATATCTGGGTAGGATATTTCCCATTCTCGTTAAAGGTTAAAGTATAGTCAAGAACTAATACCGACAATTTTGATTTGGTTTCTTCTGGCAATGAATGATAAAGAGATAAGATCCCCATAAATTGGGAATCAAACATATTCAACGCATATCCACCTCCATGATAAAACACCAAAACTTGATCACCTTTATTTTTAGTTAACCAGTAACTATTTTTATTAAGTTTTTCACCATAATGATTTAACTTCCCATCTTTAACAATAGGATATGATTTGACTTTTTCTAATAATTTTGTAAATGGTTGATAAACAACAGAAGGAATATCACTCAATTCAAAGTGGTTGGCCAAATGGGATTCAAATGTTAAATGTAAATTCTTGGATAATGTATTGAATTCTTTACTAGTTTTTTGATATATTGTTCCAATAGTGAAATATTGAATTACTGCCTTACCCAATGCAAAGGGTAAAGTCAATATATTCTTTATCATTCTTAACGAAATCATTGTCACAAATCAAATTGTCAAATTAGGTTTACAATAATTTGATAAAGGAGAAAGTTGCTTGTTTCATCTGATCGGTTAGAGCGTGGCTTGAAATTTGCTGGGATGAGAACTTTACGAACTTGACACAATGTACGAGAAAAGTTCGTATATTAAGGGCCAAGATACTTTATATGATGACATTAATAATAGAAATATATATAAGTGCCGTATAGGTAGGAGTAAAAGTGACTTTTAGCTATTATTATATACAGATTATAAGTGACTATAAGATGATAAGTGACTATAAGATAATAAGTGACTATAATTTCAAGTTTGTAGAATCAGTTTGGTGACTTTTTTTGGTATTACCTTTAACATCAGTCATTTCACCCTTTTTATTAATAACGGTAAGATTTTTATTACCTGATAAAGTATCCAATACAGTATCGGGTTTTTGTTTTTTATTAGAATTTTCAAACCGTTTGGCATTTTTTCTTTTCATGGCTCTTCTTAATCTTTGTTTTTCAGGTCTTGATAATTCATCTTTAGTATAAGATAAACCTGATTTTAAAGAAATTTCATTATCACCTTTAGATTTATTGAAAATTTCTTGTGGAGCTAATCTATTTTCATTAGAAACAAATTCTGGTTGAGAATCTTCCATATTAATGGTATTATTTTTGATCTCAATAACTTTATTTTCATGAGGTTTTGGTATGAAATTAAATGAAGTTAAGGAATCTAATTTATAATTCAATTTATTGAATAATTCAGTGATTTCTTGATGATCTTTATTAATTTTTTCTTCCTTTTCATTAGTTTCATTACCAGTATATTTATCTTCATAAATTTCTGCTAATGATTTAGTAGATTTAGTTTCTGGTACTTCAACCCTTTCCTTTTGAGGTTTTATAACATCATTTAAAAACCGTTTTGGTAAATCATTAAATTCGTCATTTTTAATTCTTTTTCTAATTAAATCTTCAATGGTTTCAGTTATTTCTTCAGTAATGATAGGTACTGGTTTACTAACTCTATCAAATTGGAAACTTTCTTTATCCGTTAATAATGAATCTTCAGGTCTTTGATCAGATTTAACTTCCCCTTTCATGGACCATTTCTTTTCTGCCACTAATTCATCTTCTAAAGATTTGATTTCTTTGTTTATATGTTCTTGTTGTTTTTCAAATGATGATTTTTCGTAAAGATCTTGTCTCATGGACCCTATGGCATTATCATATTCTTCTTCATTATACTCTTGGTCTTCTCCTTCTTGGTCTTCTTCTTCTTGGTCTCTCCCATCATTCTCATCACTGTCATCATTTTCATCATCATCAAACAACTGCTTTTTTACATTTGATTGTGCTGATTGGGGTTTATCATAAAAATCATCATAGTAATCAATTTCATCATCTTCATCGCTCACACTATTGAAATAATCAATCTTTTCATCTTCATCATCATTGACTTCTCCATCATTATTTTCTAATGCAAGAATTTGTTTGTTGAATTCATCAATGTCAAAAAACCCATCATTTAAACCAAATTTGTCTTCCTTGTGTGCTGAAACTTGTTGACCAGTTTCATTATCCTCTAACTCTTCATCATCATTTTGATGATCACCATGTTCATCAATGCCATATTTCTCTATATTAGAGACATCTTCTTGATCTACATCATCTTCATCTTCACCATCTTCACCTTCGCCTTCTTCTTCATCATCTTCATCATCATCTTCATCTTCCTCCCCATCGTCATCATCTTCATCACCTTCATCATCTTCACTCTGTTTTTCAACCTCCTCACTCTGTTCTTCATCTTGCTCATCTTGACTTCCTTCATCTTGACTTAACTCAGGAATATCTTCATTTTCTCCTCTTTCAGCTAACTTCTCCATAATCATTTGTCCAGCACTATCAATGACTATTTTACTTTGACCAAATATTTGATTTGAATCTAATCCATCTATATATATTTCATCTAACTTGGAATAATCGACAATGGAATCGAGCAAATTTTTTATATTCAGATTGAAATAGGATTTCTTTTCAGAATCATTATTGAATATTTTTGTTGGATCTTCAACCAAGACTTGAAGTAAGTCTTTTGTCATTATGCTGATTATATTATATTAAATGCAAAAGTCAAAAGATTTTTTCTATTTTTCTCAGATGAGATGAGTGAAAGATAATGTGCAGGCACCATCATTATACTTAACATTATCATTTTGAACAAATCAAATATATAGTAGAATTGTTTATGATTAGGTACAAATCAACATCATCCAACCGATGGATTAATAGACATGTTACGGATAAGTTTATAAAACAGAGTAAGACGGATCATTTCAAGAGTAGAGCAGCTTACAAATTAATCGAAGTCCTATCAAAGTATAAGGTTCTCACCAAAAAGACAAGGAATATAGTTGATTTAGGGTATTCACCAGGGTCTTGGTCACAGGTGTTATTAAAGGAGAGCAAATCTAGAAATATTGATACGAGAATATTGGGGGTAGATTTGATTAAAGCAAGTCCACCAATAGGAGTATCATTTATTCAAGGGGATATATTGAACCCCGATACTCACCAAAGAATTCGAGGCTTCTTTCATGATGGCTTAGAGTATCAACAACGCCCCGCTGATAACGCCACAGACTCAGGCCCAAAAGTTTTGGATCTAGTTTTAAGTGATATGATGATAAACACAACGGGAATTAAGAGTGTTGATCATTTTTCCAGTGTAGATTTATGTGAGTCAGCATTACATTTATCCAAACAATTAATGAAGAAGAATGGTAATTTGGTAGTGAAATTTTTCATGGGTAAAGAGCAACAACAATTTGAGTTGAAGCTAAAAGATCAATTTAAAAAGGTCTACAAATTCAAACCTTTGAGTTCAAGAGATGAACTGAGAGAAATGTATTTCATTGCTTTGAACAAGAGGTAGCAACTACTCAATTAGTTGAAAAATATAAAATAAATTAAAAAAAAAAAAAAAAAAAGAAAAAGACTCCAAGCCCCGACATGAATAAAAATGGGGGTTATTAAAAGAGAGTACATAACACAGCAAAAGAGCAAAAACCTAAGGAAATGTAGTAATATTGGCGGAAAAGGGCTACGGGTCTTTACATAGCACTGCCATAGCAATCCTCTAATTAATGGCCATGGTTTTAATTTCCTATACAAAACTTAGCCGTTATATGAATTTCTGGTCATGAAATAAGAATAGTTTAAAATCATGTTCATGGTTGTGGTTTATAACACCCCCCTTTTTGCACTAATTGGGACAGAAAAATTTCTCCATAGAGAGAACCTGTGAACAAATTTAGTGCATTGTCAATCATTTGACAGCCATGGCCTAAAACCATGCTCAGGGATGTCAGGACTTTACAATTGGAGGGGGTGAGATGATATTAAACTATGATTAATAGATGGTTGGTTCATATAGAGAACCAATTTATATAGGACGGTTTAAGGATATGAATAATGTAAAAATAGTAAGTGTAACTCTATTATGACGTCTTATCTATGTGCTATCACTGTCAAAATTGACATATATTTAGCGACTATATAAAGGAGT
>JAJMEC010000013.1:68971-144035 GCA_030573955.1 Yamadazyma triangularis
AAAAAAAAAAAAAAAAAAAAAAAAAAAAAAAAAAAAAAAAAAACCAAAATATAGTGCCCCTTTCTATTTTTAGAAGTCATTAATTTTTATATAAATGGAGTAATTTTCAAAGATTTCTGTTTCTGGTAAAGTAATTTAATATTTTATCATTAAAAATGAAGTTGAGTTTATCTTACTTTGTTTTGTTTACAATCGCTAATTGTGCTACTGTTCCATCATCTCCATGGACAGCATTAACGCCTACTGCCACTTTAGGTTCTGATTCAGGAGCAACTGATAGTTTATCAGCATCCTATGCATTATCTGTCAAGACTATTCTGACAGCCAGTGAATTGACAGCTTCAGCTTCAGCTGCAAAGAGAGAAGATGCTGATGAAGTGGTTAACCAAATCAGTGATGGTCAAATTCAGCAACAAACTGATTCCCCAGAGGTAGTTAACCAAATCAGTGACGGACAAGTCCAACAACAAACTGCTGCTCCAGATGTTGTTAACCAAATCAGTGACGGACAAGTTCAACAGCAAACTGCAGCTGATGTTGTTAATCAAATCAGTGATGGACAAGTTCAACAACAAACTGCTGCTCCAGACGTGGTTAATCAAATCAGTGACGGACAAGTTCAACAACAAACTGCAGCCCCAGATGTAGCCAATCAAATAAGTGATGGTCAAGTTCAACAACAAACTGATGCACCAACTCCTACAGTTGATGCAGTTAGTCAAATTAGTGATGGTCAAATTCAACAGGCTACTGAAACAGTTGCTGGTCAAATTGAAGATGGTCAAGTCCAATCAGGTGGTGAAACGGTTGGAGTTTGTGTGAAGCAAGACTCTTTATTACTTACTTTGAAGGACGGTATTTTATCCGATACTAATGGTAGAATTGGATCTATTGTTGCCAATAGACAATTCCAATTTGATGGACCACCACCTCAAGCTGGTGCTATTTATGCCAATGGATGGTGTGCAGTTCCATCTGATTATGAAGAAGATTCTGATACCAAAGAAAAAGCTGATAATCAAGACAAGGAAAAGAGAGAATCTGACCAATTGAAATTAGCATTAGGTAAACAAACCACTTTCTATAAATGTTTATCAGGAAGTTTCTATAACCTTTATGATGAAAGTATTGGTGGTCAATGTTCTGAAGTTGAACTTGTTCTTTTAGAAGCTGTTAAATGTTGATAAAATCATCTGACAGTAAACTATTTCTTTGCTTGACTTTGCTAACAGCTTTTTTTTATTCCCTTTATTACTTCTTAAAACGTTTCAACATTATAAAATTTTCGTCATAGTTTGTATTTTTAACTTTTAGCACTCCTTAAGAAAAGTTCTTTTGTATATTTTAATTCAACAACTAAACAAAAAAGTGAACTCGTGTTTCTTTTTCTTTTTATTTTTATTTTTAGTATATTCCTTGCTTTCTGGATTTAAGTGCAGATTTCGACACGTTGTAGTTGATTTGATACTTCAATTTATCAAGAATTGATAAGTGAGAAGTTAATAAGGAAAGTTCACTGGACAAGTACTTTTCAGCATAATCATTATCATTATTTTTTTTTGATTTCATACAATTAATTTGTTTAACCAATTGGGCAATCAAGTTGTTTAACTCTATAGCCTTCAGAAGTGTATAATTCTGTTGCTTATCAGATAGTAAATAGTTAACCAAAGTAGCTACCCTTAGTGATAATTGATTTAAAGATATGTTTAAATGAGTTTTATAATCTTGCAAATCAATATTCTTTATAGCTTCTTCTGATTTTGATTGATCATTTGTGAAGTAAATCTGATGGTTATTTATAGTCGATATCGAGATATTCTCAATATTATCTGATAGTATTGATATGGACAATTTATCACTTCTATCATATTTCTTGAAATATTGAAATCCCGACAAAAAGTTTTTACTTTGAATGTTATAACTATTAATTATCAAATAAATAAGGGAATCTTGCTGTAATATATCTAGGATTTGATTCCCATAAGAAACGGTTTGAGAATTAGGTTCACTATCATTCAATATTTGATAAAATCCAACAGGATGTAGATCAGGCAATATTTTAGAAAATAACTCTATTCTATCCTTCAAAAACTTGACATCTATTTGTCCCTGTTCAACTATTATTTCAAAACTTATACTTATAGTCAACATATTAGTGCTCTCAGAACCAAGAACAATCCCTAGATATTTCTTATTATTACTATTTATACTATTCGTAATGTTAAACAATGGCAATGTATGGATCCCGATGGAACTAATTTCTGTATTGTTACTACTCATCATTCATTTATATCAGCTTTGGAAGAGCTCTTTTAATATGGAGAATCAATGCTATTTGATCCTTTCAAACACACGAGCAGTTTGGTATGTGCCATACACGCAGTGCGGCTTACTAAATTTTTTTTTTTTTTTTTTTTCATGTAGGGGTAAAGAGAAGAGCATTCCTTAAAATTATTATAGAAACTATTTAAATAGCTTGCATTAGAACACTTCATAGATAATGATAATGTCAGTACATGATCCCCTATCACGAAAGCGTCCTATAGAGAACCAGGACCAAGTTTCTAACAAAAGAATGAAAGAAGAAGAGTTTGATGAAGGCAATAAGCATATATTTTCTGAGAAGATGTATTCAGTTTATGTTAAGGCTGCCTTGGAATCACTTGATAACAATGATCCTTTACAGATAGATACCCTTACTACTAAGATTAGCTTACCAAGAACCAATAATGAATCAATACAGATCATCAACTTTTGTACGGTATTGAAAATTTTGATTTCAAATATTTCCAAGCTTGATAATCAATACTGTAACAAATTAATAGTGGCAATAGTTGATTATAGTTGGCTAGAAATTGAAGATAAAGACTTTCAGGAACTATATTCACAGTTTTTATTGGTTTTAATATCTTCATTACCAAAATACTTATTTCAAGTCACTAGTAAAATAGTTTCAGAGTTATCTAGTGTTAAGTCATCGTCATCGCAATCATCAACTCCCCTGGCATTATCAATAAATCATAAAATATTAAATCGAGTATTCAAATTTAATCCAACTTTTATCAACAACTTACCGTCAATCTTTCAAAAAAATTTCCCTCATCATTTAGCTGGGAGTTCAGATTCATTAACTAATTATATTGATAATTTATTAAAGATTTTATCTTATTGTCCAGAATTACAGTATGATATTTGGCAGTTGATAATTGAATGTTGCATTAAGCTAGATGTTGAATTGCAAAATGATTTGGATGACTTGGATGATGATGAGGTTGAAGAGTTAATAAATGGTCAAGAGGAGGAGGAAGAAGAAGAAGGAGGAGAAGGAGAAGAAAACGATAGCGACTCAGATGATTCTGAAGACGATGATGAGGATGATGATGATATCGATAGTGATATTGATGATAAAGATGAAGGCTCAGCTAAACTCAAGGATCAAGTTCCTGAAGAACCAAAGAATGAAAGCGAAAAAGAAGATAACGATGGAGAAGAAGAATATCTAATTAATCCAATAACTTCCACTCAAAATATTAAGGAATTAGTTAATAAGTTGGATTCTATAATTGCATTATTAATGAGATCTACTCAAGGCTCATTTTCTGAAGAAGAAATAAATAATGGTAATGGGGTTTGTCTCTATAATACTATCACATCATTATTTAAAACTCATGTTTTACCTACTCATTTCACTAAACTGATTCAATTTATCTTGTTTCATATCAGTCAATTACAATTAGAGTTAAGTGATTCATTCTTAGTATTGTTGATTGATATATCCTTTAATATCAATGAAATATTAGAGAAAAGATTAAAAGCATTGCAATATTTATCTTCATATATCGCAAGGGCAAAGAATCTTACTGATAACCAAATAACTTTTGTGGTCAGTTATTTGATAGGTTGGCTCAATAAATACATTGATGAACGTGAATGGGAAATTAATAATAATAGCGATAATAAAGGTGGTATGGAAAGGTTTAAGTTATTTTATTCTACATTCCAAACATTATTATATATTTTCTGTTTTAGATATAAAATCCTTTTAAACGAAGAAGAGAATAAATGGGAATGTGATATTGACAAATTTTTTCAAAGAGTTATTATAACCAAATTTAATCCTTTGAAATTTATTGACGAAACTGTGTGTTTTCAATTTGCTAAAATTGCTACTAAACTTAATGTGTGTTATTGCTACTCAATAATTGAACATAATAAACGTGAAAGGATGTTGAATTCTAATAGTACCAAAGACTTACCTTTATCGGTGGGGAATTTTAGACAGAAACAAGAATTTCTTGATCTTGAAGCCTACTTTCCCTTTGATCCTTTGGTTTTACCTCAAAGTAAGAGCATTATCGGATTACAATATATAGAGTGGTCCGATGTTAATCCTAATGATGATGATGAGGATGATGACAGTGGTACTAGTAGTGGACGTTCTACATCCACTGATAGCGATAATAAGAGTAATAATGACAGCGATAGTGACATTACAAGTGACGATGAATAGAATTAACAGGAAATGAAATTTATACTTTTTCACTTATATATGACTAAATATATGTATCATGAATTATACGTCGTATTAAATTAAAGTAATTAACTCATGATTGAATAATAATTCATGGTGTGGGAAAAAAAATGATTCCATCGAGGATCGAACTCGAGACCTTCTCTGGGTGAGAGAGATGTCATACCACTAGACCATGGAACCATTGTACACTAGTAATTGTAGTAATTGTAGGATATAAGATACGTATGTGAAATTAAGTATCGAATGCTAAAGAGAAAGTCGTTTGGGGTTTAATCCATCCAATATGTGGTTCCTTTTTTCTTTCTTTTTACTGCTGCTATTTTCTAGGTGCAAATTTTATTCTCGCAAATAATGCAGTAACTGTGGCTTTTTTTTTGTTTTAGTTGCAGCCAGTTTGCAGCTTTTTATTATCTACCTCGACGTATACGTTACAGATCAGATTTCAACAAACAGAAAGGCATTACACAATGAAATACAATTATTTTCCAATTGAGCCCTAAAGAGTCAATCACCATTGTTCATGCTTGAGGATGACAGGTTTAAAAGGGTTTAATTAATGGAACAGTGTAATATCGCAGAGGGTTAAGCAGGGTATAAATGAGATTTCATGACGAGAAAAGAAGCTTAAACTTGGATAATAGGAGAATATATTGGGTCAATAAATACAAAAGCATTCCTTAAGCAAAAGTTGAAGTAAAGAAGGAACGCATGATATTAGTCTAAGTGATATTTACAAGGCACTGATCCTTATCGTAAGAGATGCGGTAGATATTTGAAGATTTAATAGCGGGGAAGTGATGAAAAAGCCCGTAATTTAACAAAAAAAAAAAATTGGTATGTGGAAGGACAAGTGTTACATTTTCAACAAGGCATCTAAACTTATCTGTGGATTGGCGTTTTATAAAGATAGTGGAGAGCAATGACTTTAACTCCGAAGACAGCTAATTGCTGCACTTGATTTAATCACCGAGACCGATCGCCCAAATAATTGATTGTAACCCACAAAGCTAAAACATCAAAACAAAAAATAATGAAAAATGAAATACCAGTAAACAAAGAATGTACACAGGAATTTAATAATCCCCTTATTGATTCAATTAAATCACCATATAAGCCAAAAATTAAGATTTAAGGTGAAAAATTATTCGAGGTGACTGATTACATAATCAGAATAGTCAACATGATTAATTGCCCCACAAAAAAATTAAAACTCGGACAATTAAGGAATTGGAAAATAAAAGACATAAAAGACAAGACACAAAAGAATCTTTTATAATATCAGCATATGAAACTATGACAAAAACACAATCATATACCTATAGAACACAATCACCCGGTTTAATATGAATATTAAATTAAAACTATATTAAAACAGCCTTACGCATAAATTGCCTACAAAAGCCGCTTCAATTATCTGTTCCTAATATTTCCGATAATCTAATTAGGATTTGTAGGACCACTTTGCTCCTGGTGACAAATAAGCTCAGTGAAACTGGCAAGAACAACAGAGATTCACAAATCTTTTCACGTTGCCTTTCTTCTATTGTTACTTGTATATAGGTTATATAGGACTTTATCCCTATATGGAAGGTTGTAAAAGTGGCTTCCTACTATGCAACGTTTCATTTATTACCTTTGTCTGACAAAGAGACAATAGCAACAAGGTAAACATAATTTATTATTATTATTATTATTTTTTTTTTTTTTTCGTAGACTTTGGTCATTTCAGTAACCACAAATCAAGGTCTCCTTCATTAAGCTCTGATGAACTATTATCACCATTTTCGTCACGATATCTTCTTTACTTCCATTTATCAAATCTATTTAGTTTCTCAAAAATGTCACTACCGTATAGTAGTTACACAAAACCCAGCCATTTTTTTTTCCGGGCTTTTAATTTCTTTACTGCGCTCTCTCTTCCACTAATTTTTTTGTCATTCTTCTTTGCCCCATAGAACCAATCCTTAACGAATTAGGTCACAAAATAAAGAACTTATAAACCAAAAGTAAGAATCCCAAATCAATATCATTTGAGTTTTCTTGATATTAAACAAGATAAGGAATTCCACTTTTTTTTGTTTATTTTTTTTTGGTATAGTTGAGTTGTTTTTGCTAACCCTTTCTTAATATTGCATACAAAAGGTTGAATTATATTTTAAATAATCAATTCTGTTAGAGTTAGAGAGGGATTTGAAGGAACAAATTCGAAGTAATAGTATTTTGTTTTAAATAGTACGACTAAAAAGAAGACCAAAGAGAAACGCATTCGGCAATTAAAACCCCCAAAATATAATCATAAAATAATAAAAAAAAAAATCTTAAAAGCATATTCACCCCCCCTCCATTATAAATCTTGACATATTTTCATAAAATAGACATTGCCATAATTTCGTCAAAAGAATAATGACTTCCAATTCTAATGAAGTTTTCACAGGAGGAGCATCGACTTCTCAACATGTTGATGCTGAAGATGATGACCATTTTGAGAATACGACTTTCAAATTAAAAAGAACTAGAAGTTTAGGATTATTAGATGAATTCATTAATCCTTTAGAAAAAGAGAAGAATGAAAGGAATAAAGTCAGTCAACAATCCAATGATTCTGTACACAATAAAGTTCCAAATGATCAGTCATCACTGAATGATACCGAAAGCAATTTCAGCAAACCCCATAATGAAGATTATGATGAAAACCTTAATACTAATAATACTAATAATACTACTGATAATGATGATAATGATGATAATAATAGTACCGATGGCAACAGTAAAAAATCGAACAATAAAAGCACAATTTATAAAAGTCCTGAATTGTTGCCTCATGATGATACTGATATTTCTATGGAGCCTTCAAGACATGTTGATTATTTCAGTCATCAATGGGATGTTTCCGATATATCAAAATCATGGAGGTATATTATTCAAAAACGTAAAGATGTTGCAAATTCCTCTAGACTTGAAAATGCTAGTTGGAGAACTTGGGCTCAAAGAAGATTAAATTTGAAAACTATAAATCCTGAATTATTGAATTGGTCAAAAGAAAATGATATCACTTGGTTATATGGTCCCATACTCAAAGATGAAGATCATGAATCAAGTGATGATGATGTCGAAGATCATAAAAGAATAACTACAGCTACATCAAAAGTAGCTGGTGATATCTCCATACCGAATACTCCAAAGGGCCAAAAAGGAATTTTAAAGAAAAGATCCGTCCAAGATCAAATAATCAGTCATTCTAATCTATTAAAATTAGAATTAATGGAAAATAGATTAAAGGCATCTCGGGAACAAAAACGGAAAAAACAAATAGAGGCAAGAAATCATAGGCGTACTCCTTCCAATGAACCTCCAGAGTTTGATGACTATGAAGCAATATCAGAAAAATTGAATAGTCAATACCGGGTTGGATCTGCTCCCAACAGTTCGGTTAATTTAGCTCAATTAAGTTCCGAAAAAGAAAACACAGAATCAAATACTGATACTAATGTACCTGATACTGACGCTAAATCTGCTACGTCTTCAAAGAAAGAGCGTAGAATTCACTTTAATGATGAGGTCAAGCAATGTATTGCTCTTGATCCAGATAGTGAAGACGAATTTAGAGACGAATATGAGGATAATGATGATGAGTACTATGATGATAATGATTATAATAATGAGAGTTATATTTACTCTGATTCGAGTGGACGGGGATTAGGAAGTAACTACAGCAGTGAAGGGGATGAAGTTGAAGATGGTGATGATGAGGAAGAAGATGATGATGAAGATGGCGGTTTCTTTTTGAAAGTGAAATCGCCTTCCTCTTCTAATTTAGCCCCCACTCTTGTCAATAGGGATAAACAAAAACAAGAACAAGAACAATCACAGAAAAGTCAAGCGGGTTCAGAAAATTCTAATACAGTAGATACTGAGTCCATTTCAACAGCCGGTTCAAGACTTCATCCAATAATTCAATTATTGCCTTCTACGGCTTTGAATTATGGATCCGACGACGAATCAAGTGATGAAGATAACCCTTACACATCTAGTGTCTCCCATAATGTCCATAATAATAGTAGTAGAGGATATGATTATTATTATGATTATAATACCGTTTATACAGTTGATCCTACTCATGGAATTTACGGCAATTCTAAAGATAATAGCAATAACCAACCGGATGTTGTTGATTTACCAGAGGATTTAGCTCAATATTCTAATTATGACACAGTTGATAGTGATAATAGTGCTAGTAGTGCCAGTAACAGTCCTAATGTCAGTATTCCAATAATGGATTCTTCCGTTAGATCAGCAAATACATCAGATAAGGATAATAGCCCCAATGAATCAATCGATGAACCTATGGAATTAAACATAAGTTCGACTCCAGTATCTGATTCGAATTCTGAAGACTCAGGTTCGGGTTCAGGTTCAGGTTCAGATTCTGATTCCGATTCCGATGAAGGATTATCTATTGCAACCAGAACATCGAGTCAGTCTTTGGCTCAACTGGTTTATAATCAAAATAATATGACACCAATTCATAATAATGAGGAACTGAATGACTCACATTACCCATCGGGGTTTAATCCATCGCCTGTTGATGACAACATGGATGCTATGAATCCTCGTTATTCATCCACTGGAATGTATAAACAATCTACATCATCAAATTCATTATCGGATCAATTTTTTGGTACCACTCCATTGAATAAGGAATCTTCTCATGTTTCCTTATCGGATCAGTTTTTTGGTAATACAGCACCAATGTCAATGAATGATGAAGATGAAGATGATAATAATAATAAAAGTAAATTAGAACCTGAGACTCAGTCTTCAGATACTCCTTCAGATAATACTTCATCTACTAATAATAAGGCATTACCTCAAACCCAATCCAAGTCATACCCTTTGCCTCCTTTTACCACATCAGCTAATGCATTTAGAGGTAAAGGAACCTCTTGTGAAGATCAAAATACGAACCCCCCAGTTAACAAAAACAACACCTTCTCCTTTGATTCCGATAGTGATGAGTCGGAAGATGAAGAAAATGAAGATGTAGCCGATGTTCCTGCTCATTTAAGTATGAATCTTCCTTCATCTTCTCATACCCCATGTTATGATTCATTATCACAGGTAGCAGGAAGAAATGGTATTAATAGTCCATCGCCTGATATTGAGGGTAATGATAATCAAAAGGATAAGAAATTGGTTGATCAGGCAAAGGGATTGGCTAATCATTTTTTGGGTAAAAAGTCATAAGAAGACGTCAAATAGTTTTATTATTTTTATTTTTATTTTTTTATAATTTTTTCTTTTCTTTTAGTAGATTCTGCATTTAATGACTTTTATATCTGTAAATATAGATAATTGAGTTTGAATATAAATTTAATTATGTGTGAGCAATCACTATTATCAATTATCGCGAAAACTATTGCTATTAACATAACTTAATTATAAAAGCATGACAATTGTGGATGAAGTAATCCACGAGATTACTGTGAAAGTTATTGGGGTTTTCATACAAACAAATGGATTAATGAATAATGTTTATAATGATAATGAAATGCCTCAAAATGAAGGTGGAGACGATAATGGAGATGACCTGGATGGGAAATGTGAATTGATTGGAACATTTTCTTTAATGACCCAAGGATTATTGGGACTTTTATGTTTATCATCATTGTTTTTCAAACGGCTTTATGAACATCCTATAAGGAGAACATGGAGTGTATGGTTTTTTGATGTTTCCAAACAACTAATTGGGGCATTAGGAGTTCATATATTTAACGTGGTACTATCAATCATTGAGACAGAAACCGATACTATATTTATAAAGAACAATGATAATGATAATGATAATGATATGAATCCAGGAGATGGATGGGATGATGGTTCACAAAAAGATCCTTGTGATTGGTATTTTCTTAATATTGTGTTTGATTGTACCATTGGGGTGTATGTATTTTACCTTATATTCAAATTTTTCAACAAAGTCTGCCGAGATGTATTTCATATGACAGGAATTAAATCAGGAGATTATGGACCTGATCCCACAAGACCAAGTTTAAAAGCATACATGAAACAGTTTTCAATTTATTTCACAGCAGTAATGATAACCAAAATCCTTTTATACTTAATCATAAATGTTTTTGAACTTCAATTACTATGGATAACCAAACATATTTTACTTGTTTGGTTAAATGATTATCCTGATGAGTTTGAAATATTTGTAGTAATGTTTATTGTACCCATAATTATGAATTGTCTTCAATTAATCTTGGTCGATAACATTATAAAGAATACTTATCTTCGAAGAACCTCAGGTACTTCAAGAACTTCAACCACAGGAAGTGACACCCTAACCAGTGAATCGGAAATAAATAATGATTCTAATTCCGATCACAACAAATCTTATGGTACATTTAATACTGAAAGTGAGGCATGATAATAACAATTTGTAAGGTTTTTATTTATTCACAAAAACATACTTTTTATTTATCTATTTACAAATTATAATGTATATATATTGAGATCCCATTTACTTTATACATATTTACACTCTCGGGTATCTTCTACCGTCTCATGGGATTTCGAATCCATAGCCTTTCATACAAACCTTGTACTTACTAATAATGTCATCACACTTGCCACTGTCTTGTCCATTATTTAACAAGCAAGCATCTCTTTCCTTTTTCTGGTCTATACAAACACAACAAGGCTTTGGTTTGGATTCTTGTTTATTGGCTTCTGGCATGCTTTTTATAATTTTCTCTTTAAATAAAAAATGACAAACAGTGTCTTTGATTAGTAGAAAATTTCCAAAACTTTTGCACGACAAGAAACTAAAACGAAATCGAGAGTGCGCCTAAATATTCAAAGATAGGTTTTTTGGAGCTTAGGTGGTTACAGTAGTTTCACATAGGATTTGATAGATTATGTCAATTGAACCAGAAAAGACTACCGAAGATTCCAATGGAAGAGGAAAGTCACATCTAAAAAAGCCATTATCTTCACAAGAAAATTTGCCTCGAACATCAATTGATGATAGCATATGTTTGAATGACGATTTAATCAACGGGTCAGAGTATTCATCAGAATCCTTAGTATCTCATCTGAAAAAAGTGGGATCTAGCTCATATAGAAATAGCATTGACGCTGATAGCAGTTTTCAATCTTCAGCTTATTTTCAAATCTATAATAGTGGTAATTTAGATGATTCTACAAGTAATCAGGAAGTGAATTCATTTTCTCCACTAGGTCCTAATTCCATCTATGAGTTAACAATTGCATCAGATGCTGCTCGTGAGAGAAAGAGAACAACAAAATCTTCTGTAACTCTTAATGGGGGGTCATCTACTGTGTATAATCTAAAATCACCTACTACTAGAGATATCCCACCAATTCAACTCCTGAAATTAGAAAAGCGTATCCCCAATGATGAAATCAAAGACAAGTTGATTACCAAGGGTGAATCTGAATATAAGTCATTTGATAGGAGCTATAGGCATTTAACTGCTGATACTTTACAGAAATTAGATCAACAAGATCAAAAAGATGATGATGATGATGATGATAATAATAATAGTAAATTGCAAGCCTATCCTGATTTTAATGATGATTTAGAAAAACATGATCATGATATACCTGCTATATTTTCAGAACCTAATTTTAGGTTGGATGATCCCAGAATGTTCAAGCAAGTAATTGGTGACTTTAATATTATGCCTGATCTAGAAAGTGATTCTGCCACCAAAACTGGTCTTTCTAATGATCTGTTACAAGAACAATTATCTCATTATTTAGATATTGTGGAAGTAAATTTGATTCAAGAGATTTCAAAATCTTCTAGTTCTTTTTTCAGTACCATTGAAGATATTAAGAAAATACAAACTCAATCTCAAGATTGTTATCATCAATTTGGTGATATTAAAGGTAAATTAGACTATTTAGAGGCTAATGATACTAAATTAGGATTAGAAATCCTCAAGAAAATAAATAAAAGAAATAATATGGAATACCTAGAATCAGCTTTTATTCAGGTAAATTATGTTAAATCTTTGTTTGAGTTGGCAAATATATCTTTTGATAATGGTCAACATGAAAAGTGTTTAAATGAAATCATTATTATTGAGACTTTGATTAAGGGAATCGATTCCCCTTCTTTATCAGATGATGAATTAAAACTACCAAAACTTAAATTTCCATTACTAGATATTTCTAGGCTTCCGGCATTAATAAATCTTCAAAATGATCTACAAAGTCTAAAGAATAGTTGTTCCAGAGGCTATATAGATGATTTCAACGATCTTTTAGTTGATGACTTACGCCTGCATTATAAGAATATCCCCTTTGAAGATACATTGAATAGAATGTATTACAATATTGATAAACGAAAGATGTTTGATCAGAAATCCTTGAATGTATCTTACAAGGTTGTAAATGATGAAAAGAAGCAAAAACTTAAGGATTATGTGGAAAATCTTGTCAAGGCAGATCATTTAGTACAATCTTTTAATTCATATCAAGATCGAATAATAGTTGAAATTAAGAATATTATCAAAGCAAATTTACCCAAAACTGGTCCAGTAGAAACATCTACTGCGTCGTCTAGGGATTCTTCTGTTGCTCCTGAATCTCAAACAGTTGAGCAATCATCATCGAATTCTTTATCTACTGGTCTAAGAAGATTATCACCAAAGGAATTTGAAACTATGCTTGTCAATATTTACTGTGGACTTTCCGAATGTCTTCGTCGTTTGACTGTTCATCAAAAACTTTTGTTGGACTTAGCTTTATCGTCTATTCCTCAAGATAACTTTAATGATGTTGTTGCATTTGACTTGACTTTAGCCATAAATAAGGCAATCGAATTAACTCAAATCAGATTATCCAAAATAATCAATGTTCGTCTGGAACAGTTGGCAGACCTTTCCTTAGATTATTATTTGAGATTTTATTCTTTATGTTCATCTTATTTACAAGAATGTGAATTGATAAACCCAGGTTATGTAGCCAGTGGTGCAGGGAGCTCTTTAAATGATTGGGTCAGGGGTCATATTAGTTATTTCATTCATAGGTTTCATCTGAATGGTTTGAAGGCTCTCATTAATGCCTGTGAAAAGGAACAATGGAAGGAGATTACTGATACTCATATATTGAATGAAACTCAAGTTAAATTAAATGAGTTATCTTCTTATTGCAATAATACCTTTGATTCTTCTAGTTGGCAAGAAGCCTTAGTATTGTACAACTATGGCCAGGATAAAGCCTCTAATAATAAGGATGGTGATGATAATAAGACAAAAGTGGATCTTGCTAATGACGCTTTTATGATCCCAATGGTTTCTACTGTATGTATTGACCAGATTAAACAGTACTTTGTTATCGGGAAAGTATTCCCTAATAAAGCTTTAGGTACTGAAAACTATATTTTAAACTATTTTAAGTTGATGAATTCCAAAACAGCACAATGTGTTTTGAATGCTGGGGCCACTAGGACTGCAGGACTTAAACACATAACGACAAAACATTTGGCTCTATGTATGCAATTCATTGATTTTAACATTGTATTATTACAGGTTTTAGAAAATGCTTTTTCCAATAAAGAGCCTCAATTACAAAATAATGGGGATGAAGCTACTTTTGAAAAGATATTAAGTAACTATAGAGATCATGGAAATGAATTATTTACCAAGTTGATCTCTATTATGTATGATCGTACATTGAGTCATTGTCAAGCTGTATTGAAAATTGATTGGTCTAAACCCCTTTCACATCCTCAACAATGTCACCCCTTTATGGAAACATTAGTTAAAGATACTACAACTGTAACTAAAGTTTTATCGAAATATCTTCCTGAGACCAAATACTCATTGATATTGCTGCAAATTTTCAATAATTACAAGAAATTATTTGTAGAATGCTTTTGCACTCAATTACCTCAATTCAAAGATTTTAATGAAAAACATTTATTACTTAAAGATATTGATTATTTTAGAGTAAAATTATGTGACTTACCAGGATATGGAAATTCAGGACAGGTGGTATGGGAAAATGTGAATGCATTACCAACAATAGAAGATACCAAAATGGAAGAAGTTATGAGGAATAATATAGAGGGAGAAAAAGCTAATGTTCAGGAACCAAACAAAGAGGAAAAGAAAGAGGAAAAGAAAGAGGAAAAGAAAGAGGAAAAGAAAGAGGAAAAGAAAGAGGAAAAGAAAGAGGAAAAGAAAGAGGAAAAGAAAGAGGAAAAGAAAGAGGAAAAGAAAGAGGAAAAGAAAGAGGAACCAGCGAAAGAAGAACCAGCTAAAGAAGAACCAGCTAAAGAAGAACCAGCTAAAGAAAAACCAGCTAAAGAAGAACCAGCTAAAGAAGAACCAGCTAAAGAAGAACCAGCTAAAGAAGAACCACTCAAGGAAGAAAAGGAAGAGGAACAAACGAAGGAAAAACCAATCAAGGAAGAACATAAAGAAGTTCAGGAAGAAGTGTCTAAAGAAGATTCAAAACAACAACAGACGAATGATGATATCAAAGAAAAAGACTCTAAAGATAAAAACTAATCAAGATATCTAAAAAATGCACAAGTTTTGTTCTATTTGTGGTTTAACAGTAGTAATATATATAGAAATTTACATCCTAACATAAATGAAATTCATTAGAATCATCCTTAATAAAGACGTCAGGCATTTCTGTGACTATTCCATCTATCAATTCATGGGGAGTGACATCAAAAGCAGGATTCCAAACTTGTATTCCAGGAGTAGCAATCCCCACGGTAAGCTTATCTCCAATGGTATCATTATTGATGACAGGTCCTTTTAATGTAGTTAATTCATTAGAAGGTCTTTCTTCAATCTTAATAGCATCTCCTCTTTCAGTTTCATAATCTATGGTAGTCTTTGGTGCAGCCACAAGAAATTTAATGGTATCAAAATTTTCAAAAGTATTAAAGTATTTGGCAATTGTGGATAATTGGAATGTTCCAATTTTATTAGCAGTATCACCATTTTTAACCACTCGATCGGCCCCTACTATAATGAATTTTATAGGTGCAGACACTTCTTTAACAGAGTTACCTCTATTCACAGAGGAAATTAATGACGAGGCCATGTTATCACAAATCAAAGTGAAAGGAATCTTTTCATAGTCCAATTCATAAGTAGTCAATTTAGCCCCTTGGTTATAAGGTCTTGTTTCACAAGGATAGACATGCTCAAGCCAAAAGTCTTGGGAGGATTTATCTTTACAAAGGTGTTCGAAAGTGGATCTGATTATACCCAAAGCAGTTCCATGACCGGAAGTAGCTAATGAACCAGTGTTACAGATGGTCATTATTGAAAACCCTCCTTTAAAACCCTCTTCTTTTAATGAATCTACAATATATTTCAATCCATTCTCTCCAATTTTTATATTGTTGGAAAGATCCTCTTCATATAATGTTGTAGCATAGTTTAATAAATCATCGGTATGTTTAGGACCTACAAGGTAATTATCATCTTCTTTTAATAATGCTTTGATTTCATTACAGGCATTGGAAAGATTAACAGCTGTAGGTCTTGAACTGACCAAGTAGTCAATTTCTTCTCTCAATTGTCCCAATGTTTTGTCACTACCACCACTTGCCAAATAATGAAATGTATCTACAGCAATAGAAAATGCTCCCACAATGGCAATGGCTGGAGCACCTCTAACTTGCATAGCTTTAATCACATTATAAGCATCTTTTATAGAGGATATAGGAATGTATTTTGTTTGATATGGAAGTAATAATTGGTCTAAAATACTTAAGGTTACATCCGACTTGTCGAATTTAATGGCGTTTAATTTGTTTTCACTCATTCTGTAGACCTATTGTGGTGATAATTAAATGAGATGATGAATAAACGTTTATTCGCGATGAATGATGATGGATGTGGCTTAATTAGCCACACCAATAAGAGCATATTACATCATAAAGTAAAAGAGAATTACAAAACGTCATTATAAATTTACAATTAGACTAAAGAAATAATTATATTCATATATTAATTAGAATATTAATCTTCTTATGCCTTCGATATCCCATTCTTGTTTTAATGAGTTCCATTTGCAGCCTAAAAGCTTTTTACCAGTTATAGGACATCTTCCACCTTTATTAATGGCTACTTCATCAACTTCATCATTATGATTGTCAGTATCCTTTTCTGATGAATTTTCATGTTTTTCATCATTGTCCTCGTCACTTTCGGAGTCAGAAGTATCTTCTTTTTTGGAGTTAGTTTTTGCAGCTAATTTATGAGAATTGGCTAAATAATTGAAGATACATGAATAGCAGAACACATATCCCGTCTCAATAATTGCAGGATTGGAAATTTCCTCGTGGCATAATGGACAGGTCTTACCAGAATGATAAACTCTTTTAGATCGTTTACGTAAACCGGATAATAATGAAGGTGGAGGTAAAATCTTTTCCAAACTATCACCTTGATTTTTGCTAAGCCTTTGGGAAAAATTAGAATTATTCCACCATTCCAAAAATTTTAATGTAAAAATAGCTACAGGGAAAAAAGTTCCTAGTATAAACTTTACTGATCTCCATGAAGGTCTGGTAAAGTAATTAGTTAAGAATTTGAGCAAATATTCGGTGGTCGAAGGAGGAGCTACCCTATTAGGCTTATTGGCATCTTTAATTACAGGAGGAGGTTCATTCTTGCTATAATCATATTGATTAAGTCTTGAGTAGTTAATTTTGAACAAATAAGTTAATATACTAGGAGATTTACTATTACCACTCAAGTATAACAACATGGTGATAAAATTAGCCAAACGATAAATACTTTGGAAATGAGGATAATATTTAACAAAAAGCCTTTTTAAATTTGTCTTATAAATATCTAGTCTTGAGTTAGGATCTTGTGGGACTAATTGATTAGTTATAGATTTTGGATACCAAATTTCATACCAATAAGTGAATTTTTCATGTAAATATGATGTACCTGTTATTTCAAATATGGATATAATTGTTTGTAAATTACTTAAGGATCTTCTTTGTTCAACCATTGACGGTACTAATTGGGTCAATTTACTACTATTATAATTACCACTTGATAATGGGGTTTGTGATACTCTTTTAAGCCCATAAAAGTTTTCGGTAAATGATCCCTGCCAATAGTTCAAGAAATACCATTCAATGAATGATCTCAACATTAAATTTAATTCATCAAAATTATTACTAACTTTTAACAAGTAATATGGATATTTGCTAGCATAATGCACCAAAATATATCTTAATGATGGTGACAATAATGAGTCTAATTGATTAGATGATATTAACTCAAACAATGTAGGAGTCTCAGAATCAAGCTGAGATGCATTTAATGATGAGTAATATTCCATGGCTCTATTTTGGTACTACCACTGTAAAAATATGCAATTATAGACAATATGATTATTTGAATGATTACTCCACAAGTCGCACCTCGGACGAGTTGTGAGTCGTGTATTTTCATCACTATGATTATTTGACCTTTAACACGCTTTGATAACGATTTATCGTATACAATACAAGTTACTTTATCAGGTAAAGCAAAAACTAATTATACAGGTCAATTCTAGTGAAGGTATACAATCTTCAATATTCAATAAAAACTATGGAACAATTTGAGACTCTACAATCAATTGTAGATGAATTTGACCTCAAAATGACATGTCTTGAAGTATTTGATTTAAACTATAATTTTAAAAACTTCAAAACTTTAGAAAGTACCCAAGACCTGCATGTTATAAAAGAAGAGAACTTAACTACCAATTCAAATGAAAATAGAGTACGAGAAAATGATCAAAGATACCTTTGGGGTACTGATCCAATAATAGGACTGGAATCTTCTACTGAATTCGATGTTAATAGTAAAACACTAAATGATTCTATTCTTGAAGAACATCATAGGTGAAATCACACATTAAAGATAGATTCGATAAAATACTAATTATATTAGAAATGTCACTATATCCTATAAATGAAAAAAAAAGAATATATATATATATGTGTATATATATATATATACCTATGTTAAGCGATGACCGATGATGTTTGTGATACGACTAAATTCCAATCAAGCTTGAAGTTACGTTTAAGATGAATTTCCCAAGAACTTAAATCAAAAACTTGATAATCACTGAATTCAGCTTGTTCTTTTACTTCCCTTGTTATTGTGTCTCTGAACCAATAATAGTATTTGTCAGGGTTGATTGGGTTAGGATTATCATTTGGAAGCCCACCTTTAATCGAATACGGCCTCCAACCTAAACCAAAAAGTAAGGTTTCAGCAATTAAATTTTCCAAAGGAGTTACACCATAATAAAACCCAAAAAATAATACCAGTTGTAATTCATTGATAAAAGTATAATTTACGGCAGTGTTTTGACCTTGTTGATTTTCTTGTTCAATTAGAGATTTAATCTCATTGACAAATGAAGTATACCCATCATTGGCTCTTATTTTATTCCAAAAATGTTGATAATTTAACAAGTGTAATGGAGGCTTTATGAAAGATATATCCGGAAGAATTCGATTATACTGGTAAAAGGAGTTTTGAACTGATTTAGGAATAAATGGTTTTCTTATAGAAGTAGATAATGGGTCTGGTAAATTGGAATTATACAAGATTTTACTATCTTCCCGCCCATTTATGATGCCCCTAGATGAAGAAAAAGACATAATTAAATGTTGAATTCCTGGTGGTATCTTGATTAGTCTTTCATCAGAAAATAGTTTTACTTCAGTTTCATGAAGTCCAGATGCTTGTATGACGTTACTATAGGGGTTATATTGATTATCAAACATGATTTGCTGTGAATCCTTAACAATATGATCATTATTATCCTTTTCAAAAGTCTTACTACCATTAAGTACAGAACTACTACCATTTTTTTGAGAAACAGGAGAGTTTGAAGAAATGGTCCATGGAGTGGTTTTCGGTGTATTCTTATCAACCGATTCAGAAGAAGAATCATTCCCACCAGATACTGCCGCAGCAACACCAGCAGCTGAAGACCACGCCACTTCCCCTGAGACTCTAGATGGTGTACTGGCTGGTTTCAAACTCTTAACAATTGCAGGACTCGTAAGATCAGGGGTTGCAGGTTTATTCTTCACGGGAGTAATTTCTGAATCAACGACTTTTTTAACCGGAGTAATAGGAGTCGGGGAATCTGATTTTTGTCTATGTTTGGAAGCAGTATTACTATCAATTGTTATCCCACCATCATTACTATGCGGACTATCATGTTCTTCTGGGATTTCTGATATAGTATCACCTTCTTCTTCATTGTTTGTTTCACTTCCCTTAGGATTATAAGTAAAATTGGATTCTCCTTGTTGGTAAATTTCATCGTATAATGTTTCATCATCAACAAAATCTGGTTCTTGGTTAGATTCCAAATAAAATGTTATATCATCCTTAATTTTCCAAACCAATTCAGGATCAATTTGCTTATGATGAACAAAATTAATTATTTTTTCAAATCTTTCCAAATGAAATTTGTTGTTATTTAAAAAGTTTTCAATTTCTTGTTTCTCGGATTCAATACTAGATGAATTGTTCTTCTTAATTTTCTTATTAGATACCCTTTCGTATTCAGCATCCAAAGATTCTATCTGGGAATTGATTTCTTCTATGCATTCATCCATAAAATTAATTACCTTAACTTCTTCTGGTGATAAATGTTTATTAGCTTCTAATGTCGCTAGCATAATAGATTGATTTGAAAATGATTTCATCTTCGATGACTTCTCAACTTCTTTATATTTCTCCATAGCTTCTTCAACAAACTTTCGATGTTCTTGAAGCTTAGTCGGGCTTACCAACACTTCAATGGTATCATTCAGTTGCCAATTTTTAATCAACTCTCGATTTTTTTGTAACTTCTTAATTTCTTTCTTCAACTCTGTCTCCATCTTTTCTTTCTGACTCTCTAGATTTTTATCTAGTATTTGATCATTAAGATCCATATGACGTTGGTAGTAGTAATTAAACTGCTCTATCCCTTCATTGATCTTCTTGAACGTATTTTCGATCTCTCTAGTTATTAAGTTAGTAATCCTATCTTCATCGTGGCTTTTGTTAGCCATGTCTCAAGTCAAATGGATAGTCACTATTACTATGAACTTCCACTGAACCATACTTCCGGCTAGATATTCATTTCAATGATACATACTTCTGTAACTTCCTATTACTCATCTTCGTATTATCATGAACAATATTATGTGGTTAAGTAATTGATGTAAAAAGTTCTCCAATTTTTTTTTCTTCGAAGTCGTTGATTCCAGTCACGTGTTTTTCATTAATAAAAGAGAGTTAGACAAAATGGTATATGATCCCCACTATTATCAAGGGGGGTTATATATATAACTATTACAATTTAATATTATTACAGATTACTTTATATAAATTATTTATATATATAAGATATCAAAAAAAAACAATTAAAATGATTACAATTCATCATGATCAAAATCATCATCAGAATCGGCATCACCAAATTGAGCATCACCACCAGCGCCAGGTTCACCGCCATATAATTTAGCAGTTATTGGGTTGGCAACTTCAACCAATTTTTGTTTTTGTTCTTCGAATTCTTCTGCAGTGGCACTTTCATAGTTATCTTCAATGAATTCTAAGGTTTCTTTTATGGCATCATCTAAAGTTTCTTTATCATCATCATCTAATTTACTACCTAAACCAGTTTCAGATTTATCATTCAATTGACCCTTTAATAAGTGACAATAGTTTTCTAAAGAGTTTCTGGTTTCAATCTTAGATTTAACCGCTGCATCCTGTTCAGCATATTTTTCGGCTTCTTCAACCATTCTATCGATTTCTTCTTTAGATAATCTACCTTTATCATTAGTAATAGTGATGGATTCTGATTTACCGGTTCCTTTATCAGCAGCTTCAACCTTTAAGATCCCATTGGCATCTAAAGAGAATGCAACTTCGATTTGAGGAACTCCTCTTGGGGCTGGTGGAATACCAGTTAATTCGAATTTACCTAATAAATTGTTGTCTTTAACTAAAGATCTTTCACCTTCATAAACTTGAATTAAAACTGTTGGTTGATTATCAGCGGCAGTAGAATAAATTTGAGATTTCTTGGTTGGAATGGCAGTATTTCTGTTAATTAAAGTAGACATAACACCACCACTGGTTTCAATACCTAAAGTAATTGGATTGACATCTAATAAGACAATGTCATCAACTCCATCTTCACCACTCAAGACACCGGCTTGAACAGCAGCACCATAGGCAACAGCTTCATCAGGATTAATACCTTTAGAAGCCTTCTTACCATCAAAGAAATTTTCTAATAATTCTTGAACTTTTGGAATTCTAGTTGAACCACCAACTAAAACAATATCATCGATTTCAGATTTTTTAGCTCCAGCATCACTCAAGACTTGTTCAACAGGTTTCAAAGTTTTCTTAAAAGAATCCATGTTGAGTTCTTCAAATTTAGCTCTGGATATGGTTTCAGAGAAATCAATACCATCAACAAAAGAATCAATTTCAACTCTAACACTCATTTGAGATGATAAAGTTCTTTTAGCCTTTTCAGCTTCTCTCTTCAATTTGGAATGAGCCTTTTTGTTAGTGGAGATATCAATATCATGATTTTTCTTGAATACTCTAGCCAAATATTTAACGAGTTTATTATCAAAATCTTCACCACCCAAGTGAGTATCACCAGCAGTAGCCAAAACTTCGAAAACACCACCTTCAATAGATAATAAAGAAACATCGAAAGTACCACCACCTAAATCATAAACAATGATTTGTTTTTCTTCATTAGATTTATCTAATCCATAAGCAATGGCAGCAGCAGTTGGTTCATTGACAATTCTTAACACGTTTAAACCAGCAATGACACCAGCATCTTTAGTAGCTTGTCTTTGAGCATCATTGAAGTATGCAGGGACAGTGACAACAGCATGAGTAACTTTTTTACCTAAATAATCTTCAGCAATAGATTTCATTTTGGTTAAAATCATACCACTAATTTCTTCAGGACTGAAATGTTTGGTTTCACCATTGAATTCAACGTTAACCACTGGTTTACCATTCTTCTTTTCAACTTTATAAGGTAAAGTCTTGATTTCTTTTTGAACACTCTTATCATCAAATTTCAAACCAATTAATCTTTTAATATCATACACGGTATTGTTAACATTTGATGGGGCTTGATTCTTGGCTGAATCACCAATTAATCTTTCCTCGGGAGTAAATGCCACGTATGATGGAGTAATTCTATTACCTTGATCATTGGCTAAGATTTCAACCTTACCATTTTGCATAACCCCAACACATGAATATGTGGTACCCAAATCAATACCAATTACAGTACCATAATTATCAGTTTCTGATTCTTCTGCCACTGCTTTACCATGATTGTTTGATAAGAATGGTAATACTACCAAAAATATCAAGTAAAACAATGTCACAGCAGAAATTCCCAATCTACTCGACTTAAACATCATTTCTTTATTCAACAATTTGTAATATATCGAATTAAAGGAAAATTGAAAACTTTAGAAAAATTCCACGTATATATAATGTTCTCATTTTTTGTGATTACGTGTAAGAAAAGAATTTCCAAGAACGTCGTGCAAGGCTCATAATGTCTTTTACTGGCGAGAGAGTGAGAGAGAGTGAGTGGGAAAGTGAGAGTGGAAGACCCTCATTCTTCTTGAACCTTCCACGACATTCCACCTTTTAATTGAGAAAGGAGAATAACTGAAATCTTGAGGAGTTTCAAATTAGCAAAGATAGATTGACACTTATAACTTTTCGATTAATAATTGATATAACTTAGTATAAATTGTTATCCAAGGGGAATAAATTATAATTGTGAACTTATTATTTATTTCAGAGACTCAAATTCATTTGGAACTATAATTGATTACCGTTTTATAACTTTAAGATTGAACCATTATCAGTATGAATAATAATCATCAGTTTGTTACTGATGAATTAAAACAATTACAAAATGAAATCATATCAAAGAATCCAGTGGATGTCTTACAATTCTGTGCTAATTATTTCAATTCTAAATTAGAATTGCAAAGGTCCAATTTATGGCAACAGCAAAGTAAAGCAAAAGCTGCTGGAATTAACTTATTTCCAAATATTGATAATGTTAGTTTGATGAGTAATAGTCATATCAATGGAAGACAACCAAGTTTTAAATCACCATTCAATGTTGAAGAAAATGGCCCCCATCAATTGTTCAAAGATGATTATAGTACCAATCATTCTACTAGTGAGAAACCATTACAAGAACTAGATCCTAATGACCCTTCACCCATGAATGCTTCTACTAATGCTAGCTCTATGACCCGTTCAACAGAGATTGATGAAGAAGATGAAGAAAGTAAAGATGAACCTAAACCTTTAGGTTCAACCAAATTCCCATCTAATTTTAATGTCAATAGAAGAACTTCAGTATCGGCTGAAGCATTGAATCCTGATAAATTTAAATCAGATACTTGGAAAGCCCCTACTAATGACTTGACTGAAGAGCAAAAGTCCAAGTTAAATAAAACCTTACAGTCTAATTTATTATTCAAAAAATTAGATGTTAATGCTCGCAAAACTGTATTATCAGCATTAACCAAGAAGGTTTATAATAAAGGTGATCAAATCATTAAACAAGGTGATGAAGGAGATTACTTTTATATAATTGAACATGGAACAGTTGAATTTTATGTTGACAACATAGAAAGAGGTTCAAGTAATGAAGGTTCCTCATTTGGTGAGTTAGCCTTGATGCATAATTCTCCAAGAGCTGCCACTGTGGTTGCATCTACACCAAATGTAACATGTTGGGCATTGGATCGGTTAACATTCAGAAGAATTTTATTGGAAGGTACATTCAATAAACGGTTAATGTATGAAAATTTCTTAAAAGAAGTTAAAATATTGTCAGGGTTAACTAATCAAGAAAGATCAAAATTGGCCGATGCTTTAAGTACTGAAATTTATCATGCTGGTGATAAAATCGTCTCTGAAGGTGAAACTGGAGAAAATTTCTACTTTATTGAAAGTGGTAATTGTAAGGTTTATAAAGATACTCCATCTAATGTTATGACAACCTTAACTAAAGGGGATTATTTCGGTTAAGTCGCTTTATTGAATGATTTACCAAGACAAGCCACTGTTGAAGCTGTTGACAAAGTGGTGGTTGCTACTCTTGATAAACATGGATTCCAAAGGTTACTTGGTCCTGCTGTTGATATTTTGAAGAGTAATGATCCAACTCAATAAGAACAATAATTGTAATTGCAAATAAAAAGCATAAGAAATAATTCAAGAAGGGAAAAAAAAAAGAAACATTGTATTGCTTTTCTTGGATCTCCTTATCTTTGTTTGGTATTTTAATATAATACATTTAACTGAGGTTTCAAAGTATGTAGTGTGCTATAGTAAGCCATTTGATAGTATACTAAGTAACATTTTATTAAACTTCGCGTCGATGATAACACTTTCTCTTTTCACTTAGAATCAAATTAACAACAAAGAAAATGGTGTGGTTTCAATCTATTTTACCTGTAACAACCCCAGAGGGAGGGTTTTTACCTCATTGGCTATTGTTTATATCGGTAGTTTCTATATTCAATTCCGTTCAAGCATATTTTTCTACTGATTTGACGAAAAAAGTATACTCCGTAGCGCCAACAAATGAAATCACAGGATTAGGAGTTAGAACTTTCGGAACTTGGACTTTTATAACTTCCCTTGTTAGATTATATGGTGCTTATTATTTAGTGGGTAACAAACAAATTTACGAATTATGCTTCTTGACATTCTTGGTAGCATTTCTTCATTTTAACACTGAATGGTTGGTTTTTAAAAATTGTAGATTTGATAAAGGATTTGCTGGGCCTTTTTTTGTTAGTACTATAAGCATGACTTGGATGATCTTGCAAAGAGACTTTTATTTAGGTTTCCCTTACAAATACTAAGTAATATATATACATCCATACACCCATATATGTATACGTAGTATGGCTCCGGGACCGGTGCTTCGGAGCCCACGAAGTCTCCGCGGAGAGCCGGAGACTCCGTTGGTGGTTCCGGCTGCAAATTTGGAGTATAAATATTGCAACTTCCCCGTAGTTAAATTGACTTTTTTTTTGTAATAATTCATAATAATTTTATTAGTTACTGCACAATAAGATATTATATTAAAAGAAAATGCATAGTACTGAATCATTAACTGTTACCCCTTTACCTAAACACCACTTTGGTTGTAAGATTGGATTACCTGATTACTGCAAAAATGATCCTATTAATTTAAATGATGATGATTTCAAAAAACTCTTTGAAGCTGTTCATAAATATTTAGTTGTTGTTATTCCAGGTTTAGCTGAATTGTCACCAAAATCACAATACTTATTAACTAAAAAGTTTGATCCAAGTATTCCTGAACCAAAAGTTGGAGAAAAATTCGCTGGTTATGGTCATGGTAAAGAATTCAGACATGAACAATCTGTTTTAAAGAAAGATGGTACCACAGTTAAATCTCAACCTCAAGTTCAAATCTTAGGTCAAGGAACTTTTGAAGCTGATGAACCAGGTAATGAAAATGGAGAAGCCATTACATTAACTCATCCTTCTCATACTACATTCCATCGTTATCCCTTATCAGAAGAGGAAATTAAAAAGGAACATAAAACCAGATTCTACAGATGGCATATTGATTCTGCCTTGTATGATTTGGCACCACCAATGGTAACTACATTGTTAGGTATTAGAGTTCCAGCCGCTACTCAAACTAATACTATCAGTTATGGTGACTCTGATGACACTTTAGAAGTGGCTCAAGGAGCTACTTGTTTTGTTAGTGGAGCTCAAGCTTTCAAATTATTATCAGAAGAAGATAAAAAATATGCTTTAAATACTACTGTTGAATATGCTCCTCATCCATATATTTTTATTTCCCCAGCTGGTGCCACTAGTGATGGATTAACTATGGTTAGTGAAGGTAAAGAATTACCCTTTGATAAATTACCAGAATGGGAAGAATCTAAAATTAAAAAATTACCAATGGTTTGGACTAATCCTATTACTAAAGAACATCATTTACAAATCCATGGATGTTGTCTTTACAAATTACACACCAAAAAAGATGATGGTTCTGAAGTGACTCTTGATTTAGCTGCCTCTCGTGATAGAGCTCATGAATTAATGAGACCTGCTATTGCTCCAGACCAAGTTTTGGCCCATGGTTGGGAAAGTGGTGACTTAGTCATTTTCTTCAACAGAGGGGTATGGCACTCAGTTACTGGGGAATTCAAAGGGGTTAATAATGGTACTGATGAAAAGAGATTAATGCACCAATGTAACATTGCTAGTGGTATTGATCCTCAAACTGTATAGGTTGTCAATCTATTGTCTATTCAAATTTATTGTGTTTATATGTATAGGTTTAAGTGATATGAAATAAAGAGCAAAACGTCTTATATTGTATACTTATTGCGTTCATTGGACAAAGCTGTCATAAGAACTTCTCAAGAACTCTCTTAACTTTCAAGAACTCTCATAACTTTAACTTCTCAAAAAACTTCTCACTTTCCTTATCATGGGTCAATTTATAACAGTATCTACGTGTAACTTAAACCAATGGGCTTTAGACTTTGAAGGAAACAAAGATAGGATCCTTCAAAGTATTGTAGAAGCCAAAAACCAAGGTTCTAATTTAAGAGTGGGACCTGAATTGGAAGTTTCAGGATATGGATGTTTGGATCATTTTTTAGAAAATGATTTATATGAACATTCATGGGAAATGTATGGACAAATATTACAAGATCCTGTAACAAAAGGAATTTTGATTGATATAGGAATGCCTATTATTCATAAATCTATCAAGTATAATTGTAGAGTAATCTCATTTAATGGCAAGATTTTGTTAATTAAACCTAAATTATACTTGGCCAATGATGGTAATTATAGAGAAATGAGATATTTTACTGCTTGGAATAGACCTAAATACTATGAAGAGTTCCAATTACCCAAAGGTATCCAAGAAATTACTAATCAAACTAAAGTAACTATTGGTGACTGTATTATTGAGACTTTGGAGACTAGATTAGGAGCTGAAACTTGTGAAGAATTATTCACCCCACAATCACCTCATATATCAATGGCTTTGGATGGAGTGGAAATTTTCACCAATTCTTCTGGATCTCATCATGAACTTAGAAAATTAGATACTCGGTTGGAATTAATTATGGAAGCTACAAAGAAATGTGGAGGGGTTTATCTTTATTCTAATCAAAAAGGTTGTGATGGTGATAGACTTTATTATGATGGTTGTGCTTGTATTGTGGTCAATGGGAACATGATTAAACAAGCTTCTCAATTTTCTTTACAAGATGTAGAAGTCATTTCAGCAACCATTGATTTGGATGATATTAGATCCTATAGAAATCAAAAGCTGGCGGCTATGCAATCGGTATCTCCTGATGTATTACCATATAAAGCCATTGAATCTGATATTCAATTATCTCCTGATAGCAATATTTTTGATCCATTAATTAAACCTTCAAAACCCATTGAAGCCCTGTATCATAAACCTGAAGAAGAAATAGCTTTAGGTCCTGCTTGTTGGTTGTGGGATTATTTAAGAAGATCAAAATGTGCTGGTTATTTCTTACCATTAAGTGGAGGGATCGATTCTTGTGCTACTTCTATCATAGTTCATCTGATGTGTAAATTGGTAGTAGCTGCTTGTGAACAAGGTAATCGTCAAGTTATTGATGATATACAAATGTTAACCAAGACTCCTAGTTTTCTTCCCAAAACTCCTCAAGAAGTTGCTGATAAGCTTTTTTACACCAGTTTTATGGGGACAGAGAATTCTTCTAAGGAAACAAGATCTAGAGCTAAACAGTTATCCAAAGATATTGGTTCATATCATGTAGATATGAATATGGATACTCTTGTTACAGCTGTTGTTAATGTATTTGAAGTTGCTACTGGGAAAGCTCCTATATTTAAAATATTTGGTGGTTCAGTAACAGAAAATTTAGCATTACAAAATATTCAGGCAAGATTAAGAATGGTATTGAGTTATTTATTTGCTCAACTTTTACCTTGGACTAGAAATTCCCAAGGTGGGTTACTTGTTTTGGGTAGTGCTAATGTTGATGAATGTCTTCGAGGTTATTTAACCAAATATGATTGTTCAAGTGCTGATCTTAATCCTATAGGAGGGATTTCTAAGACAGATTTGAAAAAATTCATTGCGTGGGCAACCATTAATTTCAATTTACCTATATTACAACAATTTTTGGATGCTACTCCAACTGCTGAATTAGAACCAATTACTGAAGATTATGTACAAAGTGATGAAATTGATATGGGTATGACCTATGATGAATTATCAAGTTTTGGAAAATTACGTAAGGTTGATAAATGTGGTCCTTTAGCTATGTTTTCTAAATTATATCATGAATGGTCACAACCACCACGTAACTTAACTGCAGAACAAGTTGCAGAAAAAGTCAAGAGATTTTGGTTTTTCTATGCCATTAATAGACATAAGATGACTACTATGACTCCATCTTATCATGCCGAACAATATTCTCCCGATGATAATAGATTTGATTTAAGACCTTTCTTAATAAATCCTAGATTCCCCGTTGCTACCAAGAAAATCGATAAACTTGTTGAAACCATTAAACACAGAGAAGAAGAAATAAGGAAAACAAATTTGAGTGTTGATTAAAGGATTTATTTTATAGTCAAATAATAATTACTCATTTATTTATTTTACCACCCCATTTTGGAGTGAATCCAAATTCTTTTTTCATATACTCTTCAGGAGAATCATTTCTCTTTGCAAAATCAAGTAAGCTAACACTAACATGATCAGGGATATCTTCATGTAGAAAATGACCAGCATTTGTATTATTAAACACAATTAATTGATATTTACCTTGCATTTGACCTCTAATAAGATCGGTGTCTAAAGTTTCATGACCTGCCAATATTAAAAGTTTGGCAACATGGATTTTGGAACCACAAGTAATGAAATTAGACGATAATCCTAAGAACCAAGATTCCCAATATGGTTGGGTAAGTTTTAAATCTGTTTTCCATGTCAATTCATTGGGGGTTTTCTCTTCAAAAAGATCAGGTACACTTATACATGCAGAATCTTTATTTTTCAAAAGTCTGGTGTATTTTATATGCCAATCAATAGCTTGTTTATAAGAAGTGAACTTACGAGGAAGTCGACTTAAAAAACTCGGCATAGTACTTAATGATGTTATTGCTGTCTCTTCCACTATATCAAGCATTATAAGACCCTTTATGTTATAGGTGATATCTGGGTTTACATTTAGGTAACTTGTTAATATAGATCCTCCTAAAGAATGACCCATTAAATATAAGGATGATTCTGGTTTAAATCGATGATGAAACTCATCAATAATGAATTGGAAATCTTCTGTCAATGTTGATATATCATAATCAGGGGTTTTCCCGAGGCTTGAATTACCATGACCTCTCATATCAAAAAGAAAAATTCCTGGGTGTTCCTCTTCAGTTCCATACTTATTCTTTAGACTTTGGGTTAACTTACAGAACGTCATTGACGAAGAACCAGCACCATGATGAAAGATAAATATCGGCACCGATTTTGATGATGGTGGTGAATAATATATTTGAAAACTCAAGTGTCTTTTGTCGTCGATGAAATCATCAATTATAGGAAATGTTTGGTTCTTTACTGCTTCGTAATGGTCATAAATGTCTTGGTGATCTTGAGTTTTCACAAGATTGACATCGGATTTCTGTCTTGCATTGAATGGTTCAGGTATATCTTCAGGATCTTCTGAAAGCAGTGACAATCCCAATTGTTGTTCTTGTTGCTTAATACGTTTAAGAAACAGTTTGTGGAGATCAGACATGTTCCCAATAATGATAATAAAATAGAGTATATAAAGTGCGTAGAATTGCAAAATTATTCAAACTCAAAGATGAGCAATGACACCACGATGAAGACAGAGTTTGAAATGATGAGTATTGCCTTGTTTGTGGCATTTAGAGCTCTACTCAATAATGAAACTCCAGTTGCATGTATCATGGTAGATTCTACCACGAATACCATACTTAATTTTGGGTATAATGGCACTAATGATTCATTGAATGGAACCAGACACGCTGAGTTTATTGCAATAGATAAGGTGTTAAATAATGAACTTAAAGACAAAAAAGGTGATATTGATGCCGTCAGAAAATATTTTCACAATGTCGATGTTTATGTTACTGTGGAACCCTGTATTATGTGTGCCCTGGCATTGAAACAAATAGGTATCAGAAGAGTAGTATATGGGTGCGGTAATGACAGGTTTGGCGGCAATGGCACTGTATTGGCAGTAAACCAGGACACCATTGATGATGGTATAGGTAATTATTACAGCTATGGTGGTGTCTTGAGATTAGAAGCTATACAATTGTTAAGAAACTTTTATATTCAAGAAAATGATACTGCTCCTCAGCCAAAGATTAAAAAGAATAAAGAATTACAGAGTAAAGAGTATCCTCCCAACATTAAGTTCAACCAACTATATTCTCCAAAAGTGTTTGAGCAATTTTATGTAAGCAATGATTCTAAAGTGTTTATGACTGATGATGAAGTCAATAGAGAGATTACCCCAAATGGTAAAGGTTACTCTATACAGAAAATATTCAACTTCCAATTACTTGAGACTTTACCTGGTATTGAGCATTTATTTTCCAATTATCGTCATGACCACTTAAAAGAAAATGTTCATGAATTCTTCAATTATTTTTATAGCATTGATGACAATCAAAAAGTGGATTTTTCATTCCCAATTGTAACTTTAGATACCCATAAAAAAAGGAAACCTGATTTTTCCTCAGTATAGATTTTGTATATAGAAATAGATTTTAATATTGAGATGCGCATTCCCACATTGAAATTATTATATCTACAAAACACTCTTTAATCACCAAATGGACTCTGATGAAGAGTATATTGCTCCAGGATATGAAGGAGTCGGTTCACCATCTTCAGCACACTCTATGAGTGATAGTGACAATGAAAGAGGAGGAAAAAGATCGAGAAAATCCGATAAACAATCTAATAATAAGGGACAAGACACCAAACTGAGTGCACAAGGTGGTTATTCATGGGAAGATCAATATCAACGACCATGGGATATAGTTAAGGATGATGATAGTGGGAGTTCATTGGAAACTGTTATTAGAACCATGATAGAAAATAGAAAGAAAAAAATCATGAAGAATCCTACGGCTCCTTATCAAAGAGGAATAATAAGAACGTTAATTGTAATTATAGATGGATCTCTGATTATGTTGGAAAAAGATTTAAGACCTAATAGGTTTAGCATGATGTTATCATTATTACAAGAGTTTATAATCGAGTTTTTTGATCAAAATCCTATATCCCAACTTGGAATAGTGATGATGCGTAATGGTATTTCACATTTGGTCAGTGAAGTTAATGGATCTCCTCAATATCATATAGATAGAATAAGGCAATTAAAGGCCAGGCAACATAATAGATTTGAACCTAAAGGTGATCCTTCTTTACAGAATTCTTTAGAAATGGCCCGGTCTTTATTGAAATATAATTTTGGTAATAACATTAATGATACTAAAAATTCTAAAGAAATATTAATAATATTTGGGGCTTTATTCACTAGTGATCCTTCTGATATTCATAAGACAATCGACAATTTAATTAAGGATAATGTAAAAGTAAAGGTCATTGGTTTATCGGCTCAAGTAGCCATTTGTCAAGAACTTGTTAATAAAACAAATAATTTGAATAATTCCAACAATAATAATAATTATGGAGTAATATTAAATGAAAGTCATTTTAAAGAATTATTAATGGATTGTGTTATTCCTTTACCCATAACAGTTAAAAAGCAAAAAGAAGCTGTTGATCAATCAAATTCAGTCCCTTTAATAAAAATGGGGTTCCCTACAAAAATTCAACCATCATTTTTATCAGCCAATTCTGCTGTTTCGGTTGATTTTGTTCGATTATGTGCTTGTCATCCCACTGAAAATTCCGATGCCTCTAAAAATGTGGTGGAAATATCTTCCGATACTCCTCAATCAAGTGTTATTGGTTATCAATGCCCTCAATGTCATAGTAAGGTTTGTAGTCTCCCCATAGTATGTCCAGTGTGTGGACTAATGCTTATTCTTTCTACTCATTTGGCTAGATCTTATCATCATTTGGTTCCTTTGATTGCTTATGAAGAAGTTCCTGTAAGTGAATCATATTCCAGTCGTCATTGTTATGGTTGTTTATTAAAGTTTCCTGAAGGTGTGGCTCCTAAAGATAAACTGAATCCTCAACCTTCGGATGGAGATTTAGACTCCATGTCTAGTTCTCGTTATAGATGTAAGAAATGTCATCATGATTTCTGCATTGATTGTGATGTATTTGTCCATGAAACTTTACATAACTGTCCTGGATGTGAACATGAATAAAAATAATAAAAAAAGATTATATTTTATTATACATACAATATATAGAATATAAGGTAACTACGATTGAAAATAATATTTATATACTAACGACCCCATGCTGATCCTGAGCCCCAAGTACTTTTGTTACCTTTGTTACTTCCCCAAGTAGAACCACCTCCATTATTATTAGATCCCCAAGTAGAAGTTCCTCCTGAACCCCAAGTAGAATTTCCTCCATTTGAATTCCATTGAGAACCACCTCCATTATTCTTTTTCCATGAAGAAGCTCCTCCTCCACCCCAAGATGAAGCTCCTCCTCCATTACCCCACAGTGAGGCTCCTCCTCCATTACCCCAAGAAGTACCACCTCCAGAATTGTAAGCAGGGGTTTGGCCTCCTCCCCAAGAAGAAGTACCACCTCCACCATTTGATCCCACAGCTGGAGTAACACCACCAGATCCCCAGGCAGATCTTCCTCCTGATGAAAATGCTGGTCCATTTGGTCTTGGATTATTATTATTACTTTGAAGATCAGAAACACCAATGAATCTCAAATATGGAATAGCTTGTCCTTTTATTAACACACTTAATTGATTCTTATTAACTTTAACTTTCTTTGATTTGGTGTGTAATTCAATTCTAGCAAATACTTCATCAGCATCAGTTACTTGACCCATTAACCCTTTATGATTACCACCAGTGATAACAACTTCTTTGGCTATCAATTTGTCTCTACCACCAGCTCTAGTTTTTAGCCCGGTAGCAACAAGACTTGGTGCTTTAATGTTAGGATTCATGGAGGTTAAATCAGGACCAAGAGATCTAGATACCATAGAATCTTTGGTGGTAATAGTACTTACATTCATACAATTGGCCACAAAAATCCCCAAGTTTTCAATGATATCATTAGACTTTATGAATAAGGTATTTTTATAAATATGAATAATGGTACCCTCTCTCTTTTTTTCTCCGGTGATTTCTTTAACTGTGTCACCAACTTTAACAGTAGAACCATTTCTATCAGTAGCAATTTGTTCAAGACGACTTAATTTCAATTTGGAAGCAATTCCTGAAGGTTTGGTATTTATTAATCTACCATCGGATGTTAATATTTGGAATAAATCCTTTTCTGTTTTGGTAATAACCCCGACTACAGATGCACTTAATTGAACCAAATCTTTAATATCATAACTACTTTCACTCGTTGTAATATTCAGCGAAGTATCAGTAGCTTTGATAAGGTAATTAGCGAAAACCCTTATATCTTCCTGAGATTGATCACTTAATAAAATCACAGAATCATTTTCTATTTTAATTACTAACCCAGTTTCATCTGAGTGTTTACCTTCAATGACTTTAACGTGATCACCAGGAGAAAAGACTTTTCTTAAATCATTGGTGGGGATAACCAATTTTTGATTAACAAAGTTTGGATCTCCACTATTAGTAATAGTCATGGTAACTTCATTTAAAGAAATTCCAATAACTTTACCAATAGTTCTTGCTTGTTCTCCTCTACGGATTTCAACTTTATCACCCGGTTGGAAAGCAGAGGTTTGATTATCATTGTTTTTACTTTTTAATGATGCAGCAATTTGGGCTAAATCTAATCCATCCTCTTCTGGATTACCGGTTTGGAAACGATCCAATTCTTCTAACCGAGGATTAACATCTTTAGTACTGATGAATTGAAGTTTAAAATCTTTATATAAGAAACCATCAATATATTCTTCATTTTTGTAAAAGAAAGAACGAGGACCTCTACCAGGCAGTAAATTATCACCATCATACATTCTTGCCTCATGTTCACTGAACAATCTTGGAATGGGTCTAAGTTTCAGTCTTATTCTTTTACCTTCTTTGTCAAACTCGTCATTTTTACCATAATCCAATCTTGGTACCAATTTACATCTGACATCTAACCCATTTTCGGATAAGTTATCAACTATAGCTAAATCTCCTTTATACTTACCACGAGAAATTCTAACATAGATACCGGGAACAATTTCAATGTCAGATGATTTAACTTGTTTTAATAAATCAGGATATTCACGAACTGGAACCAAAAGTTTCTGCTTGGCGTAAACATTGACCATCCCGGTCAAAGCTTTTTCAATGGCTTCTGGTTTTTTGGCTTCAATATAAATATACCCTCTAAATGCATCTCTTTGAAATACAGTCAAGATTTCTAAGGGCTTTCTCAGTCTAGCTAAGGTTCTCTTCTTTTCGTATAATCTACGAACTAGATCTTTTTCTCTACCGGGACTACATCTGATGGCATAAATAGCAGGATCATTGATAGAAGGCATTAACAATTTTTGGGAAACTGCACCACTAGTTGTAGTATCACCTCTGTAGACACCGTGAGTTTTACGATAACGTTGTTTCAAGGTTTCAGCTAACTGTTCAGCATCTTGATCTTCAGCCTCTTGTCTACGACGATCAAATTGTCTATGAAGCCTATCATCATTTTCTTCACCAGTTTCTCCTTTTTCACGATCATCGGAGATAAATTGTTCTCTTAACAATTCAGCTTCCTCATCATCTTCATCTATTTCGTCTTCCTCTTCATCATCGACTTCGGCTTCAATATCAATAAACTGATTGGCTCTTCTTCTCTTTTTTCTTCTGTTTCCAACATCCTCTTCTTCTTCCTCATTTTCTTCGTCATCTTGTTCATCTTGTTCGTCTTGTTCATCTTCTTCTCCCTCTCCTCCTTCTTCTTCCTCTTCTTCTCCATTATCTTGTTCTCCATTATCTTGTTCTCCTTGTTCTTCAGTAGTATCGATAATATTCTGATCATTATCTTCATCTTTCTCTAATTTTGGCATTTTTTCTACTCTCCCATTGTTGTCTTCTTCATCATTACCTAGACCTCTTTTATCACCACTGGAATACTCATTGTCTTCATTAGCTTCTTCCTGTCTCTCTTGTTCTTCCTGTTCTTGTTCTTCATCAATCTCATTTTGGTCTCTATCATCAACATTGTAACCACTCTCGAATTTTGGAGAGGTTTTGTGGTCAATATTGTCAGAATTATCAATAGAATCTGACATTGTGAATAAAGTAAAAAAAAAAAAAACTACAACCGATTTTAATTATCATGAAAAAAAGGTCGCTCGCAATACATCCATTGAGTTTCGCACGCCTTCAATTGGTCAATTGACTGCAAAAAAATTAAGTTAGATGAACATAAGGAGAGAGAAGATAATGGTTTAAGGGATTAGAATGTAGTGAGATGTTGAATAGTTTAAGATTTTGGTTGAAGATTAAAGGATGTTATTAGGGTTTGAGAAGTGTTGAAGTTAGTTATTAGTGATAATACTTGTCAATAAGACAGTAGATAATAAACTAAAAGTAGTAGAAGACCAAATAAATGGTTGATATTATTATATTTCGGTTAATAATTTTTTGATATTTTAGATATCTTTTCAACACTTTTTTGAACACTTTTTTGATCTTTTTTATTATTATTATTTTTTTATTTTTATTTCTTATTTTTATTTTTATTTTCTTTTTGCTCTGATGAATTCATTTCTTTCTCCACAAGTAATTATTGCAAATTTTGTTCAACAGAGAGAAAATTCAAAAAGCATATAATTGCCATTTTTTCTTTTCTTTTCTTTTCTTGTATTTCCTTTAAAATCTATATATTTCCACTCCTAACTAATTCATATGTTACTCCATTATCTTGTTTTCTTATTTTGTTGGTGTGTTTATGGATTCTGTAGTGAGTTCTCACTTCCTGAAGATGGCTTAAAGTTCAATAGTGACTATGACACTTTTGAAGATATCCCTATAGAAAAACTTCAAGATTCAACTACAGTTTTTCTTCTTCAAAAGTCAAAATCCAATTTAAAGCATAAATTTGCCCACAATTCGAAATCCCCCAAAAAGAAAGATATTTGGATTGAAACTAAAAACAAAAAACCCAATACTATTATTGGACAACCGATTAGTTTTGGAATCTTAGAAACTGAAGAAGGTGAAGGCACTATAATTGGAGGCTCTAGTGAGAAATTCAAATGGAAAACTACTCATGATTGGAGTTTTGGTCCTACTATATATTATATAACTCTTGGTGCAAGTCTTGAGCATACTAGAGAAAGATCTATTACTTTGAATAGTCAAGCAGAATGTCAAGTTCCTAAATATTCGTATGGTGGATTATTCTTATTCATAGAATATGAAGTCTACAGAGACATTAAGTATAGAGAATGGAAAGTTAATAATTATCCTTTTGGTGCTAAATATAATCTGGGACCATGGCAGACCAAGAAAGTTACCAAGATTCCTGCCATTAATACTAATCCTGTATACGTTTGTTCTTTAGATAAAGACTATGTTGATGAACTAGAAAGGAAATCTATTGAATCTGGATCCCAATATGCTGATTATGCTGAATTACTTGAAAGATCATTTTGAACAATTGAGTTTAGAAACGCATTTTTCTTTTTCTTTTTTTTTTTAAAATAATTTCATCTCATCTTATTGATTTTTCTTTCAACTTTATCTCTGTTAACTAACAAAAAATGTCTGATATTCAAGAATTAGCCAAAGAATTAAAAGGGTGTTTAAAAAAATTCCCTAACTTCCCAAGTGAAGGGATTTTATTTGAAGATTTCTTACCCATTTTTAGTAAACCAGAATCATTTAAGAAATTAATTGAAGCATTTAAATTACATATTGGTGATACTAAAGTTGATTACGTTGTTGGATTAGAAAGTAGAGGATTTTTGTTTGGACCTACTTTGGCCTTAGCTTTAGATGCTGGATTTATTCCTGTAAGAAAACCAGGTAAATTACCAGGACCAACTCATCAAGTTGAATTCCAAAAAGAATATGGTAGTGATAAGTTTGAAATTCAACAAGATATTATCCCAGAAGGATCAAATGTTATTATAGTTGATGATATTTTGGCCACTGGTGGTAGTGCTTATGCTGCAGGAGAATTAATTAAGAAATCAGGAGCAGAAATTGTTGAATACTTATTTGTTATGGAATTAGATTTCTTAAAGGGAAGAGATAAATTAGGTAAACCTGTGTTCACCTTGTTAAGTGGACAAACTGAAAAATTACAATCTTAAATAGAGACTTAATAGGAGTATAATATAGATAGAGAGATAATAAAACTGACAAGAACAATAAATACTAATACAATAAAATATTATTTATTTAGTTATTTTTATATATATACACACACACACATTCAAACATATAAAACATTAACCACTCTTGAATAATAAAAATGCTAATTCTCCAAGGTAAAAATAGATAAAGTTACCCTGTTCATGGGTAACATAAGATCCAAAACTTTCTCCAACAATAACATGCCATGATGGTGCATAAAGATAATCCATTTCTTTCTTTAAGTATGTGGCTATATCTTTCTCTACTTTATAGTTCTTCATGGCATCTTGGGCCAATTCAAACACTTTCACTTGCATCTCTTCAGGCAAATCAGCCGCTCTTAATACAGCTATTTCTAGTTAGTATTTGGTCAATCTCTAATAATGTTTCAATCTTTTGTGTAACGTACGGGCCATTTGATCTTGATTGTCAGACATTGTTTAACGTGTAGTTTTTATTTACTTTTGATTTTCTTTGATCTCGCTTTCACTAATTGACTGCGACTTTAGACATTAGGTAGAAATATAACATATGAATACTTCAACATTATGTTAACATATAATACATGATTTAGAAGTAAAATTATTTCAGTAGTTTATTTATGGTGTTATCAGTTCAGTTTCAGGTTTCATGTGTAATATAAACCTTTGTTTAACGTTAGTCCAGTGAAGATTGCGGTTTTGCGGGGATCCGCATAGCAATTGTCATTAGACTAAGAATTATTTCTGTTCATAGTATTGAAGAATAATTGAATCATGTCCAACTACGGGTTTTCAAAAATAGAAAGAGATACCAAAAAGGCTATTCCCAACCCTAAAGCTCCTACTGCACAAACTCCTCAACCATTGCCTGATACTAGTTTTGGTAAGTTTATTCTCAACTATTCACAGGACAAGTTGCCGCAACCAGTATTAAATCATAGTTTGAGAGTTTATCAGTATAGTTTGGCTATTATTAAAGACCAATTCCCCAATTGGGATTTGAAGGATGATGTTTTATTTGCAACTTGTTTGCTTCATGATATTGGTACCACAGAACATAACATGAACAGTACAAAAATGTCGTTTGAGTTTTATGGTGGTTTGCTTTCTAGAGAATTAGTTCTTGAAAAAACTGGAGATAAAGACTTTGCCGAAGCAGTCTCGGAAGCAATTATTCGTCATCAAGACCTTGGTGACTCTGGGTTTATCACCACATTGGGATTAATCTTACAAATTTCAACCATTTTGGATAATGTTGGTTTTAACACTAATTTGATTCATCCTGATACTTTAGACAAGGTCAACAAAACTTATTCCAGAGACGGATGGTTGAATTGTTTTGCTGCTGCTATTGATAAGGAAAACTCCATGAAACCCTGGGGCCACACTTCTGCCTTAGGTGTGGATGATTTCAGGGATGGTGTTCTCAGTAACCAAACTAGATATCATAAGATTTAGTAGCAAGGCTGTTGGGATCCAATAAGTCTTGGAATAGCCGTATATATATACAAATATATACATGCAACTATATATATATATATATAATATGTATATGAATTGATCTCTCAGTAGACCTTCTGTGCGCAGAGCTAAAGAGCCATTATTTCCATTCTCAGTCAATACAATACTAGTGATAAAGTACACTGTTGGACCTAGTTTCATAAATTAAGTATGGCGGAGGATATAAATGCTTCCAACATAACGACACATTACTACAAAATTGGTCATTTCAATGAATTAACATTTTCTGTGTATTATTTAGAGAATAAAAATGATCAAGCATTGTTAGAATTAGAACTAGAGATAAGACACCGATTCCCCAAGATATTAATTACTTACTATAACAAATGTCTATATTATTTCCAATTTGGTCATAATTCCAATGGAATTGATCTTTCGAAAGAATATGATAATATGATATTGAAATCTACCAATAAAGTTCTGGTTGAAACATTATCTAATCCGTCGAAGAACACTCCATCACATTCCAATAGTAATAGTACATTACCCGAAGATGATATTAACAGCTATATTCCCTTTGTTCATATGGGACTTTTGAAAGCAACAAAGAAATTAGTGCTTTATAATTTATCAACAGAAGGGACCCTTAAGTTATTTGGAAATTATGCCACATTTCAAGAAGATGAGTTTTCCAATTTAATTGTATATATTGACCCTATGGTATTAAATAATGGAGACTTATTACTTTGTGTATCCCAGAGAACAAATGTTAAATTATTTGAATCTTCCATTTTACCAATTGATCTTCATAATCCTCATATGAATAGTGATATATATTCTAATTTTGTCATATATCTTATACCTTCAGGTATTAGGTGTCATTTATTTGATAGCATCAAAGTCTTAAATAGTTTCACTTTGACTCAACCAAATAATAAGGAATATGTTTTAAACCTAATAAACTTGGCTACGGGTATTGATCTAAGTCATGATTCAGATTTAATATGGGTGAAATTAGTCCCTAACTTACAGCATTTAAATAATCAAACTTCAAAGATTTCCAAGTTCATTCATTCAATTGATAATAAAAAATTCATTTTATGGCCTTGGAAATTATGTCTTTTACAATTTGGTAAGTTTGAAAAGTCTTTGCATTCGGATTATAATTCAGATATTATTCGTCAATTTAATGGTGGTATTAGTGAAATTACTACTAATTTCCCAAAAGATTTAATATCAGAGTTTATGGATTTTAACATTGAGGTTAAACAAAATTTAAACTCTAATGGCCATAATTATAACAATCCTGCCACATCTAATAATCATCCATCATTTAGTGTTCCTAGTGTTTTATCTACTGGGATGGGATCTGCAGAACACAAGAATGAAATGCCTATGGATATGAATGAAGAATCCATGATGAGTGATTTATTTGGTGGGATTCCAAATACTATTGATAATTATTTTTTCAATGACAACAATGATAAAACTGTGGATAAAATGGTAAAAGATATCGATAACCATGATGGAAAAACTTCTCCTCATTTATCTGAAGGTGATGTTGAAAATGAAAACATTGAAAACCAAGATGAAATGGATGATTTATTTGGTCAAGCCTCTGATAGTGAAGATTCGGGAGAGTTAAAAGATAATCAAAATAATGAATTTAATCATGATCAAGTCCAGACCCAAAAAGATATCACCATTCATGATCAAAATGATGAAGGATTATCAAGTCCTCATGATGTCACTGTTTTGGATGATAACAAACAACATATTGATGATTTCTTCAAGCTAGATAATGAAGGTAATCAGATATCTGATAATCTAGCTCATCCTAACGAAAATATTATCACAAGTAGCTCCCCTGTACAAAAGGGGGATCATTCTATGGCTGATTATGATGAAAAAGAGGACCCCGCTAATAGTAGTTATATTATGGACATACCTAAAGATAAAATGATGTTAAACTTTAAACCATCAAAGGATTTGACTCCTTATGATGATCCAGGTGCTCCATTACCAATGTCAGCTACGCCTAAAGTTCCCAAATCAACGACAGATAAATCTAGACTAAACCCAAAGGGCGAAGAGTCAGACTTGGAAACTAATAGGTCAGCATTTTCTCCTTTGTTTTTTAATCCTTTGATCAAAAGTAATATTGATAACAAATATGGAAAAGGTGGTAAATATTATGTCGATAAGGAACTGAGAGATTCCGAAACCGATAGGTCATTAAGAGCCACCAGTGTGACAGCAATTAATAGTCATTCACAAGAGGAAGATAAATCGACTAAGAAGACCAAAGTCACAGCTCCACACGTTAGTACTGAAATTTCTCATAATGATGAAGGTGAAGATGGTGATTTTGATGGAGAAAATGAAGATGATGAAGACGAAGAAGAGGAAGAGGAAGAAAGTGATGAAGATGCTGACATAGAACTAGGTAAAGAATCACCTTTGAAACTTAACACTCATTCAGAGCCATTTGCTTTCCAAAATCCTACTGGGATTGTTCCCCAGACTGAACCTTCAAGTATGAAGATACAATCACAACCAATTTTTAATATCAGTACAATGAATTCTGGTGGAGCTTCTTCACCAATTTTTAACAATCTCATAACATCTTCTACCAAAGGAAATATGCCCAAGTTTGATTCTCCGTTTGCAATTCAAGAATCACCATTTGATGATAGACATAAGTTTACATCCCCATTAGCTATTGAATCAGAAGATGATAAGAGGAATCCAGTTCCTGCTTATAATAATACTCCAGTACCAAGCCACAATGTTCCAAATTTGAATTCTTCTACTGAAAAGAAAGGTACACCGTCTGAATCATCAAATTGTTTACCATTAATTTTAAGGTGTATTAATTTAAACACAATACCTCATGATTTCTTATTGAATAATATCCCTGGAGCAGTGAAAATATCAGCATCAGCATCTGATTTTAATATGGATGTCGATGAAGATGAAGATGATTATGAATTAAGTAAGAAAAATGAAATGAGTATAAAACTGGAGGATTTGGATGAATTATTAAATTGGTTAATGCCTAATATTGTTTTCGATTTGGGATTGAATAGTTTTAAAGTTAATCTAATTGTAGATTTACCCAGAAAGTTAGAGGAATTACAAAATGATACTTTGATGGATAATGAGAATGTGTCACCAGGTCTTGAATCTAGCATAGAAAGACTTTTCCCATTAAACTATAAAGTTAAACTTGATGAGTTTTTAAGTGAACTGAGCAATAAAAACAATACAGAAGTTGATGACCTAAATAACCAATTAAGCTTTTTAGATGATATTGCTACAGAAGAGATAATAAATCCAAAATCAAAGTTGAAAAAATTAAATTTGTTAGAATGGGATTCAATCTATGTGGATAATTACAAGAATAATGAAAATTTTGGTAAATACGTGGAATTATTAAAGGATATCAAAGATTCTTCTGCATTAGAATCAAATGAAACTATAAATCTAATGAATGAAAATAAAATAAAAGTTGTCAAAAATGATAATGATCTTATCAATTTAAATTCAATTTCAATGAGATTTTGGAGATATTTAAATTTTAAACCCATTTATGGACCCAAAAATTTACAACTTTTGCTTATTTCGGAGAATTCTCAATCAAATTCGAATTATAATCAGAATATTATTGATTCTTTGATTTATAATTATCATGAATGTAATTTTGGAAATATGTCTAAAGTAGAACTTGAAAAATCCGATACCAGACAAGATTTAGAAAGTATCACTGGTGGGTTACTTTTGGTTGATAATACTGATGATAATTATAATAATATCTATAAGACTATGAGTAAAAAATTAAATTCTTTAGCTGAATTGATAAAATTGGATTTAATTAATAAGACCAATAGATTTGAATTTGATAGACCAGTGTTATTATTATTCATTAATTTCAATAAGAATATCAATTCATTACTAGAAATTTCCAAAGTTTGCAGAAATTTCAATCGATCATTAAGAAGACATCAGTTACCATTGGTTGAAGTTTTCAGTAAAGTTATACCAGCAGATTATTTCGTTAGAGAAATAAATCATCAAAGAGAATCAAAATATTTATCTACATATAAATTGACTAGGACTTCAATGAATTTATATAATAAATGTCCTAATACAAGATTAGTTGGTACCAATGATAAAGATCCATATCCAAATTTATTCACAAATATAGTTAAAGAACCATTATCAAAGATAAATTTCCGATTTTTTAACGGGGGAAAGAATGAGGATTCCTACTCTAATGATGATGCCTTCTTGCATTTAGCGTATGAACGATCAATAGATAAGAATTGGGTATCGGCTGCATGGTCAGATCCATTAGGAATAGTAACATATACTAAATCCTGGTACAATTCTGGTGGTCAACTTAAGACCTTAGGAAATAATAACGTTGTTACTAGCAATCCAAATAATCATAATGATAGTACTACTACTACTAATGATGGTTCCCAAGTTAATAGGAATATCTATGATTTACAAAAGATAACTGATGAAGTGTTTGCTATATCCCATAAACTATTTAAGAAGTTAAACGAGGAGCTTATTAAAAGAACTAGTGGACTGGGTGGTAAGAAGTTTCTTGTATTGACTAGAGTTAATAACATCATTCCTGATGATGAACTAGTACATTGGAAAAGATTGAGTTTGAAATATAAGGATATTTCATTAATAGTGTTATCAGTAAACAGTTCACCCAGGAAACTTTTCAATAATGATCAATTTACAGACTTCAATTCCAGTGATAATCCACAATATCAGAATAACAAAACCAATACCAATGATGGATCTTCACATAATGCATTACCATCGGGTTCATTTAATACCGAGAATCCAACGTCCAATGATTTTTTCAAGTTCTCCAGTGTTAATAACTCCAACAATCCACTGCCTCATAATCCTGGATCCATAATTTCACCATCTAATAATTTCAATTTTACTAATAACTTTCTATCTCCAGATACTTTAGGAGGTTTAATTAATCCTGCTGGAAATTCACTGAAAAATGATGGCCAAAGTATTGAAAATTCCAATCTTCGAGATTTGACTCTACAGGACCCAATGGATTATGTTACTAGTGTATTACCAAAGTCATCATTACCTTCATTTAACTCTCCTACAAGAGTAGGTATGAAAATTGGCCTTTTGATTAAAAAGCTTAATTTGAACAAATCCAATTATCTTATTTATGAAATAAATTTATTAAGTTGTTCCAATTATTGGAACTTAGATGTATTAATGAAAGTCATCATGAATCATTATAAGAAATTAATTACATTGAACGATATCTTGGGAGTTAGATCTGTCGATGCTAACCCAGGCAACGATAAGAATGAAGAAAATTATTCTATTTCCGGTTTAGTACCATGGCATGTTTCTGCTGTTGCTAAATCCTTAGATTATTTAGTGCATATAGATGTAGAAGAATAGTGGATTACATCAAATATAATACATATATATTTTACATTTGGACTATTGTAATTGCGTCCCGGTTGTAGAGGTGGGCGGAATATAAGATCAACATTACCGAATGGAGATAGGAGGGTAAGTGATCTTTTTACCTGATAGTTAGTTAGAGCCGATGGATATCAAGGAAGTTTTTATGTTTAATTTACACTTTAGAGGGAACCTTAATAGACCGGTTTGGGTCTAAGTTGGCGTCTAGTTTGGCGTCTAGTATAGCATCTTTTTTTGACCCTCAATGAGACTCTGGCATCGCTTAAGCGGTTCAATTATTTAATATCTAATACTGGCATAATCTGTTAACTAGACTAGCAATAGGTTGAAAAGATAAGAAACTCTTCTAGATACTCTTCTTTTTTTTTATTTCTTTTTTTTTATTTTATTTTTTTTATTTATTCCTTTTATCTTCTATATACGGTTAGCAGAGGTTATATTTTTCATATCAAAACCCCGCTGTATCATAATTCCGCTTTATTCAGTCTTATCAGATATTAAATAACGCATCATTTAGACAGCTATAAAACCGCTTGACATCTGACAGATGAGGCCCCTTTTTGTTCATTTCAACACTAAACGTTAGAGGAAAATGGGGTCAGATAATATAAACACCCATTATTCGGGAAACGAAGAGGAGATGCAATTACCAGGAACGGTTCATATGATTGACATGGATGGGGTTCTTGATGTTGAACAAGAGACAGATGGAATCATTTTGCACCCATTACCATCAAGGAATCCTAATGATCCTTTAAGATGGTCACCGAAGAAGAAATTGTATCAATTTAGTTTACTTACTTTCTGGGGGTTCATTCAATCAGTTTCCACAGTGTGGAGTGGTCCTGTATGGGCAATTTGGGTAGAAGATCTTAATACTTCTTATGGATCTTTAAATACATCATCGGGTCTTATTTTTATTGGTATTGCTGTAGGATGTATTACTTTGCAACCAATAGGTTTAAAAGTTGGTAAAAGAAGCGTATACTTAGCTTGTACATTATTACAGATTGCTGGGAATGCTATTATAAGTCAAGCAACCAATATGAAATATTTATATATTGGAAATGCTATAGTTGGATTCTCTTCAGCACCAATGTTTTCCTTAATTGAAATTTCTAGTATTGATATGTTTTTTCAACATGAAAGAGCAGCTAAATTAGGTTGGGCTGTGTTTGCTCTTTATAGTGGTGTGGCATTAGGTCCATTAGCTACTGGTTATATCACTGAAACTCTTAGTTGGAGATGGTGTTGTTACATTCTAATAATTATATTTGCAGTATTATTCTTTATTCAATTATTTACTATGGAGGATTCTACATTTATTAGAGAAAATCCAACAAATCTTGAAAATGAAATTCTAACTCAAATAAAGAGTAGAGAAACCATGAATTCCCATTCTCCCGAAGAGATTAAACAAGGTTCAACGGTTAACATTTCTCAAATCAAATCAGTTGATTCCTCAATTCCTTTAAGAACTTATGTGCAAAAGACTAAATTATACGATACAGAATATGGTGATAAACGGAATTGGTTTAAGGTTTTCATTCAACCGTTTTACCTTGCTAGATTCCCAGCAGCTATTATCGCAGGAGTATTACAAGGAGTCCAACAAATGTGGTTATCATTAGTAGCCAATACCCAGGCTAGCTTTTATAGTGTTCCACCTTATTCTTTTAATACAGCCCAAATAGGGTTGACTAATATAGGCTTGTTAGTGGGGATCCTTTTAGGTATGTACCATGGAGGTCAACTTAATGATAAAATATCATTATTTTTGGCTAAAAGAAATAAAGGTGTATTTGAGCCTGAATTCAGATTGTGGTCTATGGGGATTAGTTTGGTAGCAAATGCAGGAGGCTTGATTGCTTATGGAATTGGTGCTAATAATGGTGATCATTGGGCCATTTCAGTTTGTCTTGGTCAGGGACTTTTAGGATTCTCCATGTCTTCAATCACTGGTATTGCTTATGCTTATTGCTCAGATTCACTTCCTGATTTCATAGGGGAAAGTGTGGTATTTATTTCTTTCTTAAATAATTGCATTGCTACTATATTTACTTTTTGTATTACTATATGGATGGAAGCTAATGGAATTGCTCTTATGACTTGGTTAATGTTCATGCTCAGCATAGTTATTAATGGTATTGCTATAGTTTTTGTATTTGCCGGTAAACCTTTTAGAAGAATGACATTATCGATGTATCTTGCGGTGAAAGAAAAACTATAGGTGATTTACACGATCAAATTTGTTCCATAATTTAGTTCACTTTATTTTTAATTTAATTTTTATATTTTTGCAGCAATAAATTTTTGCTACACGTAGGAACCACACGTCAATGGAACGCGCGTAAACAAAAAAAATATCAGTTCACATAAAAGTCTTTTGATAAGCTGATACTTGTAATCTATAACCGTTTTAAAAACAGATAGTCAACTGTTAAACTATTACTAGACGACAATACAAAAATAATATATTAAATGCAGGTAGAATCAACACAGGATCTTATAAGTCAGTATGGCGGAGGAGAGGACGATTTGTCCTTGTACTCAGATCATTCAATTTTAGGAACGTCTCCAAGACCTAAATCACAATCATCACCAAAAGGTCCAGGAAAGGGAAAATCACATCCTTGGATAGAAGAGGATCTAATAGGTATGAATAAAGAAGTTGATGATATTTCAAATCATGAAGGGATAAAGTTACAAAAAACAGAATTATTATTAAAAGAAACGCATAATTTAATTAATAATATCCCAATATCATTAGAGACCAAACAATCAGAAAATTATTCAAATTTGTTACAGGAATCCCTTAAAAAATTGGTAAAAAAATTTGAACTAGTAGCCATAGAAAATGAAAATTTAAAAAATAGTGGTGATAAATTAAGTATTCAGCATCTAAAAACTCGAATTCAAAATCTAAATAAAACTAATGATTCCTATAAGCATGAATTAAATAATTTGACTGAAGATTATACAAAAGTTTTAAATGACAATAATGACTTGAAAAACAAGAATGACTTATTAAGAACAAAATTAATTAAATATAAGGAGTTATATGAAGAAGAAAAGAGAAATACCAAGCCTACCACTAATGATAAGATACAAAAATCTCATATAGATGATCTACTAAAATCTCAAGGTCAAGAAGGTCAATCAATTGACAACGAACATTTGTTAAACTTATATAATGCGTTGGGTTTAGTGTTAAATCAACAAACGAAACCTTCCCTTGTTAATGCAGATCACCCAAAAAAGAAAGAAGAAGGGTCTTCGCAATCTCCTGATAGAAAACAAGCCTTGTTTGAACAGTTTGAAAACATTCTAAAAAATCGTAAATATGACAATGGAAATCAAGTTGATAAAAATGTCAACATTGAGAATGATGCTTTGAAGACTTCGATTGTCTCCACTTCTCATGCCCCTCCACCTACATCAAGCATATCCGATGAATCTACAAAATCAAATAGAGATAAAGAAGTGATTGTGAAATGTTATGTCTGTTGTCCTCAAACTGCTGACCATCATAATCATCAACACAATCAAGAGGTTCCTGCAAATGCGACCTCTCATTTGGGCTCAAATATAGGTTTAACTTGTCAACGATGTCATACTGTATCCTCACAAAATCATGACAGAAAAAATAGTCATACTTTGGATTTAATGGGTGAATATAAATGGTCACTTTAATTATATATCATTTACTATACAAAGTAATTTTATCAAACATTTCCGAAAACACTCTTTAATCTCTATGGGGATTTTTTTTTGTTTGTTTATGTAGTCACCTAAAATGTTCAAACGCGATGTTTACCAAAAATGTAATAATAAAAACAATTTCATCAATTCCAAAAAATTTTCTCCCTAACAAATATTTTAAATATATTCTTAAATCCTTATTGCAAGTGGAAGGATTTAATACACGTTGAAGTATATTATTAATATTGCAAGGTAGTCACTTCCAACTTTACACAGTAGACGTTTCCAAATTGCAAACACAAATCGGCATTGCTGATATATCGAAGTTACAATCCTAACACAACAAATACAATAAAGCTTTTAAGAGATAGTGAAAAAGGAAGAAAGTCAGGTATTTTTTTCAATAGCTACAGTGATATAAATAACTTGAACCAAATCAGTATTCTTAATCCATAACCGGCTTTCACATATATATTTTCCTTACGTCGAAACACTACCAAAACACTAATTCCAGCTTTCATATAAATTGGGCTTTTTGCATTATGGTACAAATAATAAATGATGAAAATGAATATAAAAATACTAGGAACAAGATAACGGAAAATTCCTCAGAGGTGTCAACAGTTTCTATTCATAATACCCAAAGTGAAGCTCAAATACAGACCCAAAGTATCGCTATCGACGCAAATGAGGGTAAGACGACAACAGGATCAAGAAATAAACTCCACGAAAGACAATATCTTGGTGATGTATCCAGCCAATATGGAGTTAAACCTCCTGCAAACAATAGTCAACCTATGAAAAGAAGACCTTTAGGTGGTGATAATGCTCCGTTACAACAACGGAAATCTAATATAATGAATCCGACTAATAGCACAAATGCTACCGGATCTTCTGCAATGATTAGCAATAATGAAAATGATTCTAACAACGATAATAATGAACTATTAATACCAGCAAGACTACCTCAAAAACGTCAAGCCACCGAATCTTCAACTAATTTAGTTGAGAAATTATACATTAATGATAATTATAAAAAGACTAAAGTTATCGATTATGAATGGGAAGATTTGGATGAAGAGGACTTGGGTGATCCTTTAATGGTCAGTGAGTATGTCAATGAAATATTTCCTTATTTACATCAATTAGAGTATGCAACATTACCTGATTCTCAATACATTTATAAACAAAAGCATTTAAAACCAAAAATGAGATCCATTTTAGTTGATTGGTTGGTAGAAATGCATTCAAGATTTAGATTACTACCAGAGACTTTGTATTTGGCAATCAACTTAATGGACAGATTTATGTCGGTGGAAATTGTTCAAGTAGACAAATTACAATTACTAGCAACTGCATCGTTATTTATCGCTGCCAAATATGAAGAAGTCTTTAGCCCTTCAGTGAAAAATTATTCTTATTTTACTGATGGTTCTTATACAGAAGAAGAAATTTTACAAGCAGAAAAATATGTTTTAACTATTTTGGACTTTGAGTTAAATTATCCAAATCCAATGAACTTTTTGAGAAGAATTTCCAAAGCTGATTATTATGATGTTCAAACTAGAACATTGGGTAAATATCTTTTGGAAGTTACTATCATAGATTATAATTTTATTGGTGTGTTGCCTTCTTTAAGTTCAGCGTGTGCAATGTACATAGCAAGGTCCATTATGGGTAAAACGCCAACGTGGAATGGTAATTTAATTCATTATTCTGGTGGTTACAAGGTTGAAGATATGAAAGATTGTATCAATTTAATCATTCAATATTTGATTTCACCAATAGAGCACGATGAATTCTTCAAGAAGTATTCTACTAAAAAGTTTATGAAAGCCAGCATTTTATGTAGAAGTTGGGCTAAAAAGATCATAGCTGAGAAAAAAAATATTTTTGAAGAATAGATTAATTCTTTCAAGAGAAATGAAATGAAGATATAAAAGAGTTTAAGTGAAATGTTAAAGAATGCATAAAATAAGGATAATTATAGTAAAAGAAATGAAATTGAAGTATAAGTCATGTTTTCTTCTTTTCTTTCAATTATTAATCCATTAAAAAACTATTTCCTTTTACTTTTTTTTATCTTCCTGTTTGCCTTTTAATTTTGATGTATTTTGTTGTCAATATTACTGTTTTTTTTTCCAGTTTACTTCTGTTGTGAATCAGCTATTTTAATATCCTTAATTTTACTTTAAATCACTTATTTTTTTTTTTTATTTCATGCATAAAACTGTCATTATATTACTTGCTTCTTTTTACTTATGTTATAATGTTTGATTTATAATTATACATATATATATATATTTGTCGTTACCCATAAATAAACCTCTTACTATTGTACTTTCGCAACCAAATTGATTTGAAACCTTATAACGCGTCTAGATGAAGATTTATTTTATTGATATTTTCATTACCCAATATGTTTGAAGATTACCATTTTCTTGTAGTGAAATCGAGTCAAGACAAAAAAGACGTGGATAAGTTGTTAATACTTCTTGAAAATGACAATTCTAAAGTTCTTGTGAAAGAAGATGGTGATAATGATGAAAACATTTTAGAGACTTGTACAATCGATCATATAGTGACATCAACAACAGAGTTTACCGAATACGCTACGGCCAAACGTGCTCTAATTCCTGTAACAACTCCACAGTGGGTATTTGACAGTGTAAATTCCAACAAAATTTTAAATTATAAAGATTACAATCCTAATCCTAGATATTTCATGAAGGATTGTTTTGTATGTGCTTCCGATGATGTTTCAACTAATGATAAGGAAATCATATATGGAGGAGTAAAGGCATTTGGGGGACAATATTTGGATGATTTAACAAAAAACACAACTCATTTAATCACTAATTCATTAGAAAATGACAAAGCAACTATAGCTCTTTCAGCTGATATCGATATTAAAATTGTTTCACCTAGGTGGATTGATGATTGTTTAAAATCAGGTAAACGGATTCAAGAAGGCCCATATCTCTTAGAGGATATAAGAGAAGAAAGAGATGAAACAAGTGATACCACAGAAAGTCCTTCCCCCAACAGGCTTTCATATAATGCCAACTTTTTAGATGACAAAAGGTTCTATATTTCAAAGGATTATAACTTTTCTAAGCATTTGTATCTGGCTATAGTGTTACTTATTCTGAATAATGGTGGTAAAGTACAATCAAAATTTCATGATTCTGTTGATGTATATATCGGAAAGTATAGAGATGGTGATGAATTTATCAAAAGCTCTAAAAGTAATCATATAAGAGTCGGGACTTTACAATGGTTATACTATATTATTATTAATAGAGTATGGGTTGAACCATTGGAGTCACTGTTATTACATTATCCAATACCAAAGCATCCTTTACCAGGGTTTGAAAATTTCAAAATTTCTATTACAAATTACAGTGGAGATGCTAGACAATATTTATCCAGTTTGATTACGATTTTAGGAGGAACGTTTACCAAAACATTAACGAAGGATAACCAATTTTTAATTGCTGCAAAACCGACAGGTAAAAAATATGATACCGCAAAGACTAAATGGACAAAGGCCAATGAACCCATAATAAAGGTGGTTAACTGTCGGTGGCTAGAAGAATGTTTTTCTAAATGGGAAGTAATGGATCCAAAGCAAATTAATTACTCTTGTGAAGACAATAATAGTATGAATTGTCTTGGTTCGATTAAGTTAGATAAGGAGGTCTTGAAACATTGGACAGATTTTGATGTTGATGACAGCATGCATGAAGATGAAGCATTATTAAATCCTGAGGGTCAAGAAAGAAACAATGAAGAACCAGATACTGATTATTCTGAAGAAGAAGAAAAATCTGAAAGACCAGAGATAAACCAGAAGGAGAATACTATTGATCACCAGAGTGATGAAAATCAACAAGATGCAGTTAATAATGAAGACGGCAATATCGGAGAAGTTTCCAAAGGGGTGAATGATCCTTCAACTTCACCTAAATCATCCCAACTGGGACAGTTAACACCAACTAAAACTAAATCAACACCAATCTCATCCAGAGCTACACCGGAAGCCGATTCTGATCCAGATATCCTCTTTCACTCTAGAGGAAGACAAGCTAAAAACAAAGCAAGTGAAAAACTACATAACAATATGTCAGATCTTAATGAATACCAAAAGATCTTTAAAAGTAATAGAATGATGAAAGATTATATGACGAATTTAGAAACTCCAAATAAAAGGAAACCTGAAAATAAAGAGAATATAACACCACCTTCAAGCAAGAAGTCTAAAACTGATGAAATTTCTAACGAAGATTCCAATGGACAGGTTCCACAACTTAATGTGGTTGCAGTTATGACTGGATGCGAAAAAGACATTAAGTTATCTCGGAGTGATATACAAAGATTAAAACATTTAAACATCAAGATTGCATCGGATGTAAGTTCTAAAGTTAATACGCTTATTGCTCCTAAGATATTGAGAACGGAAAAGTTTTTAAGCTGTTTAAGCTTTGTTGATCATATTATTCATCCCAATTATATTTTAGATTTAAAGGAAAACTTAGATCATGATGAAGTATTAACTAGGGTTAACCTTGAAGATTATTCTATTGAAAAAGTGGTACCAATAAAAGACATCAATAATGATTTAGGTTATTCAAAAGACACTAAAGAGAATGGAATAAAGAACATCTTAAATAGCCCTAACCAGGGATCAATATTCAATGACTACAAGTTGAATTTATCCATTAATTTAAATGGAGGATTTGACGTGTTATCAAAAATATTAATTAGTCATGGAGTTCAGGAATTGAAATCAGTAAACTTTAAAAACACCATTAACTCCAAGAGTTTAATCGAAAATGAATCAGGAGAGACTTATTTGGTATGTCACAAGACCAAAGATTCTAAATTGATTGACTATATTCACCAAAACAAATTAAAGGTAACTCTAGTAGAGTGGGATTGGTGTGTTAAATCTATATTTCAACAAAAAATCCAATCAGTTTCTAATTATAAGCTTTAAGCAAGTAGAGAATCAGGTTGATAAATGTATACTAAATGTACTAGATAATAATATATGTTATAACTTACATTAAGGTTTTGTATTTTCAGCTAGGTCTTTTTATTATACTTTGTTCTTAGGAACTTTTTTTTTTTTTAAAAAAAAGAAAATAATACAAACTGTTTGATTCATATCCATGAAGTAAAAAAACAAACATGAGGATGAAAAAGAATCTAGATATCTATTAAGCTAGGACCATTACCATCATTTCTTTGGTTAGAAGGAGGATTTGCATTTCCAAATCCATAACCTGTATAAACTGGTTGTTGAGTTGGAGCGGTAGGTTGGCTGCTTACAAATGGGTTTCCAGTGGGTTTGGCATTCAATGCACCATCAGTATGATTAAAACCTGTACCACTTGAATTAATAAAAGTTTGAGTCTTAGTATGTTGATGAGGGATTCTAGTATCACCAGTATTACCAAAAGTATCCACACCAGTACCTTGAGCTAATAAATTGTTTAATTCAGGATGAGAAGCATCACCAAATCTGGATGAAGAAGTGTTCTGAGGTTTAATTTGTTGTTGGGAAGTTGGTTGAGTAAAGAATTGTGGTTGTGCTTGTTGTGATTGTTGTTGTTGGACTTGTAAATCATTAAGGGATTGTTTTTGAGGTTGAGATGATGGTTGTTCTTGTGATAAAGCAAATGGATTATTGGATCCAGTTTTCAAAGGTTGCAAAGGTTCCTGTTGTTGAGGTTGTTGGAAATTAAACCCCGTGAATTGAGGTTGTTGAGGTTGAGCTGGTTGACTAGTGAATTGAGGTTGAAATTGTTGAGGAAATTGGGATTGTGGCTGATAACCAGTCATCATAGGATTTTGTATTGGATTACCAAACATATCATATTGTTGTTGATACATAGGTTGTTGTTGTTGTGGTTGAGGTGTTTGATAATACCCAGTAGCCATATAGTATTGAGGTTGCTGTTGTTGTTGAGATTGATATTGATAAGGATTATCATCTAAATCCAATAAGTTTTCATTTTGTTGCTGTTTTAATTTTCTCATTTCATCTTCTTCTAAAGATAATTTTAATGCAGCTTGTAAATCAGGATCATCAGTATCCCTCTGATTACTTCTTGTTTGTTTTTCTTGATCAGCAGTGACCCTCGATAACTCTAAAGCTTCTTCTAAGTCATTATCATAAGGTTGATCATCAATATTGTTTCTAGTAGAAGATCTCCGAGGCCGTCTTCTTTCTTGATCACGGTTACCGAGACTCTTACGAGCCAATTCCCGTTCACTGTATAATCTATCATCATCTCTTAATAAACCAACTAATTCTTTAGCTTTGATTCTTATTATTGCTCCTTGATCATTATTACCTTCATCAAAATGAACAAATTCTCTCAAAGTCTTGACGATATATAGATTATCTTTGGCCCACATAACACATTTTTCTGAACCAAACCGAACCAAGTAATCCAAAACTGTCAAAGATTTGGCTACATGTCTCCAATTCTTACCCTTATCGTTCAATCTACGATCCAACATATCCATTATTTCAAGAAAATCAGTTTGGGATTGATAAGTGTAAGAACTAATTTCTTCCATATCATAAGTTGTAGGACCCGAAGGATCATTAGATGTGGCATTTCTTACCAAGACTTGTACGGCCGAATATCCATTGGCGACATTTTTAATAGAACGTACAAGCGATTTTGACATGTTCTATATTGAAAATTTAAACCAACAAGAACACTTTGAGATTATTCACCCTTAAGTCATTTGCTCATTTCTCAATCCCACTTCATCGGCTGTATACAGGCACAGCCTTAATTTTGCTGCAACTGATTTCATATGAGGAACCATAGGTAACTTCTTTCCATGAATTTGATACATGAATAGAGAATAAACGAAGCCAGTTACTAGACACCAGACACAAAGAGAATCATAATACTATTTTAGAGCTACTGTTGTGTATAGAGGTGAATAACTATTTATCCAGGTAAGTGAGAATTATCCTGGTGTAGTGTTACTGAGACGCAGCACCCACAGTTAAAAAACAGTATAGGAGAGAAAAATAAAACGGAAAAGAGAGACAGAGATAAAGAGAGAAAAAAAAAAAAACCGCTTAATGAGGACCCAAATTCAGTAAAAGTAATAGATCATTAAAATGATCAGATACAAGAGGCTTACAAATCAAGTGTTACAATAAAGGCAGTTCACGTGATTCATGGGAGAAAATTGTGGCCTTGCACAAATGATGGGACGATTTCATTGGTTAATAATGGGACAGAAATGGGCCTGGGAACGACCCCTAGAAAAATAACATCGACATTAGTAATTTTCCAAACAGTAGTCGGTAAATAATAAGTTATATATAACTACATATATAATTTAAGAGGAATCTATCTATATTAAACATAGAAACGATTCAAAATGAGTGACGTAAGAAGATGTCGTCGTTGTAAGAGAAAGAGAATGGATGATGAACCCCCTGAGGTTAAGCAATATAAGACTTGTGCTAAGTGTAGAATTATTGAGAGGCAAAAGAAGAAGCTGAGAAAGCCCTTGGCTGAAGAAACCATGCTTTATGGTATGAAGCAGTTTCAACAGCAAAATCAAAACCTGAACTTTACTCATGAAGATATATTCATGGATGATGAATTATTCAATGGTAATAAACAAAAAGATAATTCCACATCTAATGGTGATGGAGGGGCTCAGTATCAATATCAATATACTTATCAACAATCTCCTGGTGCTACTGATCCACTGATGTACAATGATTCTAACAGATCCACTGGTAATGCTACTGCATCGTCGATTCCACAGTCGGCAATTCAAACCCCAAATCCTAGTTTACAAACATTGAATTATCAACAAATCGCACAGCGAGCATTACCACTTCAATCAACCAATCTACCTAGACCACTGGATGACTTAAAGAATGGTGGGCCCTATTACTGTGGGGTTTGTGAAACCAAACTCGACCCTAATGATGAAGAAAGTATAATTTCTAACTTATGTTTATCATGCCATTCTGATCCTTTTGGTCATCAATATGTTCATCAAGATTATAATGAATTTTTATCAGAAATTTCTGAAAACAGATTAAAAGATGTTAGAAGTCAAATATTTATGAAAGAAATTGAAACCAATTTCGTGGAAAATTTGTCATCTCTGAATCAAGTCATTAGTAATGAAAAACAATTTAGAGAATTGGTATTGAACATGATTAAGAAAATTTATATTGAACCAATTATTGCCATAGTAGGTTATGAATTTGTTCAATCCTCTTCTAATGTGGGTGAATTAAGTTCTAGTGCCCCTACTATCAACAATTTGAATCAATATCAGTATAAAGATACTAAACCAATAAAAGCACACTATAAATGTTCTAAAGAGATTAATAATGAAAGTAGTTGCAATTCTAATCTATTCTTAGATTTTAATTCATTTACTAATTATATTCAAATTAAATTTGATCATAAAGTTCACAACTTTTTCATAAATTATCCTTTAAGATTCATAAACATATTATATGAAATTATGCAAGAACAAGAAAAAGAATATTCTGGTCAAATTGGGTTTAATAAATTCACTAGTAATTTAGTTTACCAACAATTAATCAATAATTTATCTAGTTATCCTGAAGATTTACAAACCATTATTAAAGGAATTAAAAAAGATGATTTCAATAAAGAATTCCATCACTTAGAAGATATTATAACCAAGAATAAAGATAAATTATTAACTAAACAATTGAGTGAAGAACCGGAAGAACTTCCTGCTGATGGTTCTACTGGTGGTACTACTAATAAATCCAACCCAGAAAAATCAGAACTTGATCAAGAAATGGCTGAATCATCCAAGGTACCTGGTGTAACTGATGAAGATATCGATGGTGATCCTGCTGGTGAAGTTTCAATGGATGGTGTCGAAGATGATGTCGATGAAGATGAGAGTGAAGCTGAGGACAAAGTCGATGGTACTCATGATTTATCTACTGGTGATCATATAACCACAACTTCTGCTATCAATGATGGCATTACTGATACTGGAATTGATCCAACTTCAAGTCCTGATGGTGGTCTGAATGATGGTGGTGCCGACTTAACTGCCAATTCCGGTGCCTCTGATTCTCATAATAGACAAATTCTTGATCCTGCTTTTGAAGATTAGTATGTAAATTGTATAATACATATAGTTATATTAATAATTATATTATAAAAGTAAAAATCATGTTGCAAAGCCTTATATGTTATAAATAAACCAGTATTAATTCTCAAAACCCTTAGACCCTCACATTGACTGAAATTTTAGGAAAGAGAGAGAGAGAGAGAAAAAAAAAAAAAAAAAGGCCTCCTATAATTTTCTTAATTTATCATAAAGAATTTCAAGTAATCTCAGATTATTATAACTTTAAGGTATAAATTCGGGATTATATAATGATATTCTCAGTAGTATTATTATCTTTGATAGGTATAATAAATGGACTCTATCTTGATCCGGACAATTTTACTGATTTACAAAGAGATACCGCGTTAATAGTGGAAGGGTTATTAGACTATTATGATGGATATAATAAAGGAGGAACTATAGGGATGTTTACCTGGCCGTACTATTGGTGGGAAGCCGGTGCAGCTTGGGGAGGAATGATTGATTATGTTACACTTATGGAAAATGATACGTATGTTCCTTTAATTAAAGAGGCATTGCTCTACCAAACGGGTAAAGATAATAACTATGTTCCCTTAAATCAATCCACCACAGAAGGTAATGATGATCAAGGGTTTTGGGGATTAGCTGTTATGGAGGCTACAGAGAAAAATTTCAGTAATCCTGATGACCCTGAAAAGGGATGGTTAACATTAACTCAGGCGGTATTTAACACCATGACGGCTAGATGGGACGAAGGAGCATGTGGAGGAGGATTAAGATGGCAGATTTTCCAGTGGAATTCAGGTTACGATTATAAAAATTCCGTTTCTAACGGGTGTCTCTTCAACATCGGGGCTCGATTAGCCAGATATACTGGTAATGACTCTTATGTTGACTGGAGTGAAAAAGTGTGGGATTGGATGTTTGGTCTTGGATTATTAACTGAAGGTGATTGGTGGCATGTTTATGATGGTGCCAATGTTGGTGATAATTGTAGTGATATCACCAAGTTAATGTGGTCTTATAACCAAGGGTTAATGTTATCGGGCTGTGCTTATTTATATAACTATACCAAAGATGAAGTGTGGTTAGAGAGATCTTTGAAGTTACTCGATGGAGCTCAAGTGTTCTTTAAAGATGATGTTATGTATGAGGCTGCTTGTCAACCAGTTGATAACTGTAATCAGGATCAACGTTCATTTAAAGCTTACTTTGCTAGATTTTTAGGACAAACTGCAGTCATGATCCCTGAAACAAGTGACCTTATAATGCGGTATTTAAGAACTTCGGCTGTGGCTGCAGCCCAGTCTTGTTCTGGTGGTACTGATGGTCATACTTGTGGTTTGAATTGGACAAATGGTACTGGTTGGGATGGTAAATATGGTTTAGGAGAGCAATTGTGTGCTTTAGAAGTGATGGTCAATTTAAGAGTCAATGACGTTCCTCCTCCTTATACGGCTGAGAATGGTGGTTCTTCTATTGGTAATCCTGCCGCTGGTTATGGTACTCAAGAAATCAATGCTTCTCCTTTAGACTTGTCATCTGGTGATAAAGCTGGTGCTGGTATAATAACTGCTATTATTGGTGTGTCACTTGTAGCTGCTGGTGTCTGGTTAGTTTTATGAAAATGTAAGTTTATAGTTATGATTATTATATCAACATAGTCACTAGATAAATTATACTGCGTGTCGCACCTTTTTAACTTAAAATCCTCATTTAAAACCACCACTTGTGGCACAATAATAACCTTTTGTAAATTTGATTATGAATAACGACGATCAATTCACTTCAGTTCAGTGGGATAGAGATGAAGAAACCTCTAAAGCGATAACAAATGATGATACTATTGAGGAAATCGATGAGGCGGGAGAGGATAATGATGTCTCATTAGATAAGGAGAGTCCAAAAGATGACTCTAAAGCAACTGACCTAAATGGCGAGTTTAATACCACGAATGATGACGTTGATGAAGCCAATGCCGAAGATAGTGATAATATGACAGAAAACTTAAGTAATAGAGGTAATGAAGGTACATATTCGAAACCTAATGATGAAAGTAATGAATTCTTTGAAAAGTATTCTATTGATGCTAATGTGTCTGATCCTATTAGAGATATAGATCAGTCCTCGAAACCATATATTTCGTACTTGATAACTACAAAAACAGACAATCCATCAATTATTGATTTATCTACTCAGAGGGGTAAGGATAACATTGCATTATCAGTTAGACGGAGGTATGGAGATTTTCGGAATTTATATCATTGTTTAACCAATGATTTCCCCCAAGTTTTAATTCCTCCATTACCTTCGAAACTGAATTTGAAATATTTAACTGGTGATACTTTTGGTCAGGAATTTGTTCACAAACGGTTAAATTCTCTTAATAGGTTTATTAAATTTATTAATAACCATAAAGTATTATCTCAGCTGTCAGTATACCATTTATTTTTAAGTGACTCAAATGACTGGCTTACTTTTAGCAAAAACTTGAAGATTAATAATATCAATGAAGTTGAAAAAGAGCATTCCTTTACCTCCAACATGGTAAATCGAGTAGTTAATGAAGATATTCTCACTGAGACAGTAATGAATTTTCTAACTCCAGCAAAGCATAAGAAAGAGACCAATAAGGAGATCTTAGAGATTAGTGATAAATTGAAGAAATTATATGAGAATTTGATGAAATTGGATAAAATTTTCTCTAGGTTGAATAAGAAGAATATTGATTTGAGTGTTGATTATGAAGTATTTTCTAATCAAATTGGTAATTTATCATTAATCAATGAATTTCAATCCCCTAAAAACAATGATAGTAATGGATTCAGTGGTGATAGTATTGAAGATAATTTTAATTTTTTTGCTACTTGTCTAAAAAATTATCTGGAAAGTTGGTCTAAATCTTTTACTTTCATAAATGAATCATTCTTAACATCTTTAAAGGACTGTTCCAAATATGTTATAAGTTTGACTAATTTAATTGAATTACAACATAATAAGAAAATCGATCTTGAGGTTCTACAAGAATACTTGGATAAATCAAAGAATGAACTTGCATCAATAGGGGGGTCCAATGGTGATGCTAGTAGTGGAAACCATCGTTTACCACCTTCACCAATTAAGAATAGTGGTAGTGGAGGCATTGTCAACAATACCACTCAATTGATAAAAGATACTCTATCCACATCAGCCAATAGTAATATTGGTTCATCTTCTACTGAACAAAAGAAAACTAAATTAAAAAATAAAATCACTCAATTAGAATCAGAAATTGAATTACAAACTCAACTAGTTTCTGATCTCATCAATAAGATAATTTACGAAGAGTATCCTAACTGGGACAAGTTCAATAAGAATGAGTTAAAGTCAAGTATGTTGGGATTATGTGATAACCAGATTGATTTTTATAATGGCCTAATTGACAATTGGAATGAAACTGAAGTCAAATTAATGAAACGTATTGACGAATTGAATTAAATAGTTGAACTATATTACTTAGTTCTAATCATTTTATAGCCAAGGTATTTATAGTCAAATTCGTGTAATTTTCTCTTGTGTAGATGTTTCAATAGTCGCGGTTTAACGGCGAACAAAAGAAGTGATCAGTTAAAGAATCGGAGATATTGGAAAGGAAATGAAAGTAATTGTATCGATTATTGCTTTATTCCAACTAGCAACCTTATGCTTGGCGAATAGAGCTAGGTATGATGATGGTTATAATTCTCAAGTTTGTGCTGGAATGTATTCTAAGCATGATTGGGGTGGAAGTAAAAAACCTCATATTGGACTAAATTTGTTGGAGTATGGGAAAGATAAATATGATTCCAAAAAGGGTAAAGACCAAAAGACCAGTGAAGATATAAATTTAACTTATGTGATTTTTGAATATAAAGATATTGAAGCCATTGGTCATCAATTTGATGATGGTAACATTAAGTTTATTTGTGATGACAACGCAATTAATGATATGAAAATCTGTGATGAAAGTCAAAAGGGTACATTTATTATCGAATCTGATCATACCAATGCAACCGTATTGAGTGGAAAAATAGATCATTTGGGTAAATCAGATGTTAATTACCCTATCAACTCCACGGGTTATTATTGTGTGTCGACATTTGTCGAATCCCCTACCATGAATTATAGAGGGATTATAAATTTCCAAAATGCTTTTGGTGAATTAAGTGCTACTGAAATACCTAAATTACCATCTTATGGTATATTAACCTTATTATATGTGATTGCTATTGCTTTATTTGGTTTCCAGTTTTACAAGAAAAGAAAGGATAATCAAATTTTACCATTACAAAAGTATTTGTTAGCAATGTTAGGGTTATTGGCATTTGATACTTTAGTGGTATGGTCTTATTATGATTTATTAAATCGGACTACCAACCCCCTGTCCGGGTTTGTATTATTTTATATGATATTTCTATCCCTTTTGAATGCTTGTAAGTTGACATTTTCATTCTTTTTATTATTATGTATTGCTTTGGGTTATGGTGTCGTTGTCGTCAAATTAGAGAAGAAGATTATGTTTAGATGTAAACTTTTAGCCGGTTGCCATTTTGTCACATCATTTTTATATTTGGCTTCAAGCTATTACACAGCATCTAATGCATCCTTAAACAATACCAGTAGTTTTGAGGATCAACAAGCTAATGAATTGGGAACATTATTACCTTTAATTCCTATTACTATAACATTGACTATTTATTATGCTTTAATTCTTGTTTCCATTAAGAAAACCACCACAAATTTGAATAAACAAAGACAAATCATTAAATTGAAACTATATGAAAACTTATTTAGGCTAATCTTCTTAGCCTTTTTGTTAACATTTGGTGGAATATTCTTTGCTAGTTTTATCTTTTTAAGTATGTCTAACACTGAACTTGTTGAACAAAGTTGGAAAGGAACCTTTTTTGTGTTTGATTTTGCCCCAAGTGTTGTATATTTGGTTATTTTCATGGGTATTGCTTGGTTATGGAGACCAACAGAAACTAGTTATATGTTAGCTGTTAGTCAGCAATTATCAACCGATGAAAACAATCAAAATGATCAAGGAACCGAATTTGAATTAGATGATATTTCTTTAATGAGCCATGACGAAGAAGATAATGGACAAGGAAATAGAGATAGTTTTGAGTTAAGAGATGATGATTACCAGGCCCCTCCAACCACACCCCCTACTTACGAGCTGGCGGATGCCAATAAACCTATAGAACAAACAAATAGTAACACATTGTTTGAGTTGGGGGAAGAAAGTGATAATGAAAGAGATGATGATAGGTTAAAACCAAAAGATCCCAGAACATAAGTGAAAAAAAAAAAGTATCTTGATTTCAAATATATATATTTATATATATATTCAGACTTTATATAGTAAAAGCTTACATAAGATATCAGTATTGATATATGTTAAACCTCTATATCTATCTTATTCGTGTAATTAGTTAGTCCAGATTGAACCACCATTGGCATGAGTGTCTTTAGCCAATTGATCAACCAGGCTATTCCAATTATTCAAATGATCATGTAAAGTTTTAATTTGGTTTAAGTTTAAAATTCTTGGTTGTAACCAAGTTATAGTTAAGATTTCATCAATTTGATTTATATAACCATTAATCAAGTTTAAAGAAAAACATTTAATGATTAAATGTTCAACATCATTAACATCAGCACTTGTGAATTCGGAAATTTCTTTAAAACTAAGTTGTTTGTTTAAAGTAGATTTAACTGAAATTAATTCTACTAAACTCATAATAATGATTTTTTGTCTTAAAAATACTTCAAACGATTTAAGCATAGGGAATTTTTGAAAGCTTACTGTTAAACATTTGTTAAATTCATTTAAATTCCCAGCATTTAAGACTATGATTAAACTGTAAAGCCAGTCATATTGAGAGGTCTTTAAGCAGTTCAAAATATCATGTAAAATTAACTCACCAAAGTTATAAATTTTATCCCCTAATAAAGCACTGAGGGAAAGATCAAAACAAAATTCTAATTGATTGATTTCTTGAAGATCATCAACAGTAGATAAGTACAATAAACCATTTAAATAAAATGAATTATAATTTTCTTGTAATTTAAATAATTGACATTTTGTCAAATAGTAAGCTGAATTTATTTTAGAACTAAATTCGTTATTGATAGAATTAAATTTAGGTTCTAATGAATCCAATATTTCATTTGCCTTATCTAAATGCTGAAGCAATATATGATATCTGGCAATTTGTAAATCACTGTAAACTTTAGATTCATAATCAGTAATCTTTTCATTTAATTCTAATAATTTCTCAAGACATTCAGTTTGATTACTAGCAAAACTTTGTAATAACAAATCTACTACTTTTATAGAATTTAACTTTTTGTCAAACTTACTAATGAATTGATTATATAATTTAATCTTTAAATCATTAGAATCGTTGTTTTTATAGAAATCCTCAAGTGTGACGGTTAACTGATGCCATAATTTACGTTCGGAATAATCTTCTAATTGATAAGTTAAATTTAACAAATCTTCAGATTCGGTCTCTTGTCTTATTGCTGCTAAGACAGTTGACACATCATTATCAATATCCATTGCTGACATGATATAATAATTGAATAGCCTTCAAGATTCGCCACTAATCCAATATCTATTTGGTGGAAACTTGGTTCGCGAAGTAGGAAGTCATAGAGGAAATAGCAATTTTGCACTACCTTGAGAAAATAAGTTACCCGTTATACGTATATCACCCAAACTATATAAAATGTATAAATAAGAATTGTTTGGTTAATTGGAATTCAGGATAAAAACTCCTTGAATTCAGACCAGTTGTTTAAATTTTCAATGAATAATTGTTTTGTAGATTTAATGAAATCCAAAAACATTACTAGCCATTTCTTTTCCATTGACTTGGTAAAATCATTCAAACAATGAACCATATGTTCGGTTAAAGTTATTAAGTCATTGTTACATAGATCGATTAAATGATCTATTTTTTCTATTTCTCTTTCTAATTTGGTTGCACTTATAGGTGTCTGATCATCAGTGGATTCTGTGGAATGGGTACCACTGACATTATCATCAGTTGCAGCCTGATCCACACTGGTATCATTTCTAGATATCGATTCATCAATTCGTAATTTAGTTTTATTTCCAGCACCTCCAAATAATTTATACCATGAAGGTCGTTTATTAATAGTTTTCTGATTTTTTATGAGATTTTTAATAGATGGAGAATTTAAATCTTTTAAATTTGAAAGATCTTGACCACTGTTATTTAAATTAATCAACTGATTAACTTTATTGAATTTGAATTTAAACAAAAATTGAAATTGTAAGATTTTAAACTTATAAAAGTTAATCAAGTTCAATGATGCATAATAATATTGTACTAATTGGTTCATATTTTCTTGCCAATTAGGTATGAAATGATTGGTGAGGAAAGATTCATAATTCAAGTAATTCATATCCATTATTGAACCAAAGCGTTCAACTATGGTACTTAATTCATGATTCAATTCATTGATTTCGAGGGAAAAATTATTTAAGTTACCACCCAATACAATTAAATTAAATAGGGTTATTTTGAAATTTTTGGTATGCTTCAAATTAAATTTAGTTAAGGAATTTAAAATAGTTAATTTTTCAGTAATATTTGCTTCAAATTTAATTAATTCAATTGGAATGTTTGTAAATTTATTATCTTGAAATTTTAAAAATTTAATTTGATTATTTAATTTCAATAAATTATCATTAGTTTTGTTTAAAGGTTCTAAATTTACCTTATAGAGATCATTAAAATGATTTTGATTGAACCCATTTATGCTTGGTAATAATAAATAAAGACCATTTTGATCACTAGGATCAACAGGGTTCGCTAATAAAAGATTTCTGGGTAAATTAGTTACCGGTGGTTCATTAATGGCATTATTCCAACATAATTCATAATTAGGATCCAAAAATTTTTTGAAAAGTGGACTATTTTTTAATTTATCATCAGCATTAAATATTAAATCATTTAAAAAATTATTAAAGTATCTCTTTCTCACTTCAATTAAATCCACTTCTTTATCGGTGTTAAGGGAATTTAATAAATAGGTTATTATTGAATGCTTTTCTGGTATAGGTGGGACTATAACAGTAGGATATAATTTATTTAAAACATCCCTTAAGGATTTGAATTCACTATATCGTCTTTTAACCACCACTTCTTGTTTAGAGTCACGTAATTGTATCAAATACACAACCACAGACGAATTGATAAGCTGTTCGGTGCTGATAATGTTCACTGACAATGATGAAGAACTTAGTAACTCATTAATTAAATTAGACACTGATATAGAATTATTGACTAAACTATTATCCCATTGACTTTTCCCTATTTTATCATTAGTGGTACTGTTATTGATAGGATTGTGGGATGTATTTTCCCCTAAGAAAGAAGGGTTATTATCCTGTTCTATATCAAAAAGACTATCACTCATAAGAGAGACAATTTTGTAAGAGGGGTTCAATAAACAAAACACTGGGTTTATCAGACGGTGCGAAAAAAGATGACAAGATAATTGAAGAGATAAATGAATTCTTTGAATCATTGTGATAGAGAATAAGAGGTAAGAAACATATGCTGATAGTGATAATCAACATGGGAAAACTCCTCTTTTTCAAAAAAAAAAAATGAAAAAAGAAAAAAGAAAAAAAAAAATATCAAGAACCATAACGTTAATTTTACATTTCCACCACACTTTTGGTATTTACAAACAGAGTAACGTAATAACGAACACACAGATTTCGCGGAATTTAGACAAGTTTCGACTGAGTGTTTCCAAGAATAAATCGTTGAGCAATATCTACGAATTATATCTATGAATTGAAAATTATATGTATGAGAAAGCAAAATAGTTACCTGTATTAGAGTGTAAGTTCATGAGCAATAATTGGTGGTATTAAATTTGAAAGAGTCAATGATAAAAAAAGTTGTTTAAGTAGAAACATTAGAATACACACACTTTCGGATCAACTTGCGCAAAGTGGGGTGAAAAAATAACCCGTGAAAAAAAAAAATCTGATTAAAACTAAAAAAAATCTATACAGTGATTTATCTTTAACAGATCAAAGACCCCAAGAAGATAACATTATATTTCTAAAGTCAAGGTAACAATATTCACGGTAGCAGTTGTTGATATTAAATAAGTAACATAAAACAATTGTTGGTCGTTTATTGTTGTCTCTGGTGGCTTATTCGGAGTTTAAAAGACCGGGGTTAAGTATTCGAATTGCGTAAGCGGTGAATGCACACATTTGTTGGAGAAAAACCAATGGAGTAGAAAAAATTTTATAGTGTTTGAGATCCAAAAGTAACTAGTTACAATAATTGATTTGTAATATATGTGCATAAAAGATTTATAGACATTAACTTCAAGAGTCTTTATCCCCATTCAAGAAAAGTAATGAAAGAAACGTCTAAACGTAGACCAAGACTTACACTAGTATGTGAAAGTTGTAAGAAGAAACGAATAAAGTGTGATAAGGGCCATCCTTGTTCTAATTGTCGGAAATCCAATAAGACTTGTAAATATGATACTAGTTACTTACAGCAACTTCCTTATGTTTCCAGTGCTAAACGGCCTATTGTTTTAGGTAGTGATTCATCAAGCGCTTCTTTAAAAAATAGTAATCCTTTCAGTCGTTCAAATGAACTTACTGATTTCCTGAAAATACCAAGTCAGTCAAATCAAAGTCGGGCTGGTACTGATTCACCGTTAGATCCACCGAATGAAATTCCACCATGGAGCAATAATAATTTAATTGCTGGAGGAAGTACTACTGCTGGTGGTATAAGTAGTAGTAATAGTAGTAGTACGGGTCCAGGATTAAATAATGATAAAATTGTTATAGATAGACATGAATTGGAGACATTGAAACAAAAGATCTCAGAATTGGAACAAAAAGATAGAACTTTACTGACGTTACCCTCGTTAAATACTTATTCTAATAGTTCCCATAATATTCAATTACCTCCATTGAACTTACCCACAATGAATAATTTAACTAATGACAATGTATCATTGTTAGGAGAGAATTCCTTTAATAATGTTCATGATACTTTAGATTTTACCGAATTTGATGAAATACCTTTCTCTTATAAAAGTAAAATGAACTTAACTCAAGGATTAAAATTGTTGTATGAGGAAAATGATAATTTTGACGTTGATTTTGATAAAATTGAATTTTGTTATGATCCAACCGATCAGTTTTCCATTGAAGAGCAAAATGTATCATTAAATGACAAAATTTTATTAATTTTACCAAGTAAACAGAATTTTTGGGTTTTAGTGGATTCTTTTTTCCAAAAATTATGTCATATTTTACCTGTTTGTAATACTTCTGAATTAACGAAAGATTTTATTCGAATTTTTGGTGAAAAAGAATTGACAAATGAAAAATTCAATCGAATAAATATTAATGATAACAGAGATTATTTAATAATTTGTTTTGCTTTATTATTCATTAGATTTGGATATTTATTATTGACAAACAATAATAAACTGACAAATGAATCCATTAAAAACTATGATCCTGAAGTAGTTGAAAATTCCAAATTAAGTAATGAAGAGAAAGAAGATATATTATTTTTACGCCAATTACTTAATCTGCCAGTTACTTTGAAAATTCATAGAGTTATTAATAATTGCTTGAGTTTATTCCCGTTCAATTCTAATGGTAAAAACTTTCTTTTATTTCAATTTTTATTTTATTATAGGATTTATTTCATTTATGCACCTGAATCAAGTGGATCAGCATTAGGAAATGATACAATGTATCTACAAACTTTATTACTTAATATGTCAAAGGCATTTGGTTTTAATAAGCGTAAGAATATTTGTAATCTTACCGATGGAGAATATAAATCTGGAAGAAGAATTTATGTGTGTATTATTCTTCAGGAATATTATCAAATAGCTATTAATGGAATTATTGATGTTAATAATTTTTACTTTGACTATGAACCATTGCATGTCGAAGAATTGATGTTCGAAGATGATTCACCAGAAACAAGAATAAATTTAGAGGTATTTGTGGTTGTATGGAATAATTTATTAGAATCATGTACTAATAACTATAATTTGGTTAGATTTAGTTATAAAGCAGTGAATATTAAACAATTAACTAAATCCATATCAAATATTGAATCAACCATTGATAGAAAAATTATCCCAAAAATCATTGAAAATCATCTGTTTTCTTTATTAAGGGTATTCTATGAAAAACAATTATTGGTTGGATATAATTTATTCTTTGTTTCAAATTTTATTCATTTACAACATTATTTCACTGACCATAATAATAACGAGTTATCGTTTTTTTATAATAAAAAGATCTTCATTAAATTATATGAAATTATGGATTTTTTAACCAATTTAATTAATAATGAAATCAATTTTAAAGTTTTGAATTATTTTATTGTTAATTCAATTTTACAAAACTTTCTTAATATTTGTTTGATATTTTTAATGAATTATGTGATTAAATTTAAATTCATATTAAAGAGAGAAATAATTAATGGCAATAATTATTTATTAACTGTCCAAAGCATTCATGATTTATTTGTTAAACATTGTAAATTTCTTTTAAAATTACTACATGAATTTTCTCATTATTATTATTATTCATGGAAAGTATTTAGAATCACTTACTTTTATTTTAGGGTTATAACGGGTGATGAATTTTATGAGAAAAACAAACTATTATCAGACGAAGTTGTCTCACCAATTTTATCTACTGATCAGCTAAATGAAATTTATTCAATCACCAATATCGATATTCCTTATCAAGATGATGAGAGTTTCAATTTCCCTGGAATTGCAAAGACTGATGAAAAATGGGTGAACTATTATAGATATAACAATACTCAAAAGTTTGATATTTTTAATGAAGTTAGCTAGTTAGCATAATATTACCTATATAAAACTATTCGATATGAACTTTTTTTTTTTTTTTTTTCTCTCGGACCTTTAGTATTTTTATGATCAGTGTCTGTATTGACTTTTGATAAGAATTAGTCTCTTCTAAGAAGTTTTCAGTAGTGTTATTTTCTAAATCATCTCATCAATTTATTATTATCTAAAGATCAGCCTCAGCCTTGACTTTGTTATCATGCATGAAGTTCCAAAAATGGTGGCTCGATTTTCCTATTTCATTTTCGCCTTTATTGTTTTTCTGGTTACCCTTTCTAGGCGCATAGAACATAAATTTCACTCAAGTAATTAGTCTTTAAGGTTATCTGATATAATCACTAATGACCTTATCAAGAAGCAGTATCCAAGGGGAACTTTGAAGTGTAAATTATAGTTCTAAACGTTGTGTTGTATTTTTAACCGTTTTCTGATACTTCTAGAGAGTATATATCTTAGTAGTAATCTATCTGTTTGCTGTGTCATTTCCATTCCCGTACCTTATCCTGCGGTATCATAACTCTTGTTTTGTTTTCTTTTTCTTCTCTTTTTTTTTTTTTTTTTTTTTTTTTGGTTTTTTTTTTTTTTTTTTTTTTTTTTTTTTTTTTTTTTTTTTTTTTTTTTTTTTTTTTTTTTTTTTTTTTTTTTAGGTTTTAGTTCTTCTATTTTTTTGTCTTATATTTACCGGATTTTCAGGAGACGTTATTTTAGTAAAATTTCTTCAGATGTTTGATTTTTTCAAACATTTTAAGAAGTTTGTAGTAGGGTGTATAATCCTTACTATAATTAGATTAATCTCTTCTATACATGTTGGTCAATCTAAAGCCCTGAAGTTGTCGGTATATCATGAGCATTCCGAACTTGGTACCTATTTTGTACACCCTTCAGAAGATAACAGCTCAGGGGGAGGAAAGTCTGTTGATCTTAGCAATAACGATTTAATCAAAAATAATGTATTCCATATTAATTCATATGACTATAACAATCTTAGTGCTGTAGCCGATCAAGAGCATGCGTTGATAATCAGTTCCAATCATACTGTTAGAAATGATTATGAGGATAAATTTAAGGGTAAACTTAGAGAATTTTTGGCAAGGCTTATGAACATCGTTGATCATTGTAATCCTGGGATTCCCGATATTAACAATGATGAACATTATAGAGAAAGTGCCAATGGGAATATTTTCCCCAATAAAAGGGGTCGGATTCCCGTTTATGGTGGTCATTTAAGAGAGAATTATTTAAGTGAGCCAGTAAGAACCAAGGAAATGCTTTCTAATTTTTTGCGGTTGACTGAAGAAGAGAAAGATATTTTGGCTCAAAGTCATGTTAAATTTCTTCATGATATGCCAACTACGATGCCTGAAGAATTGCTTACTTTTAGCAAATTCAATAAATTCATGAAGAATGACGGAATTGTATACTTGGGAGGGGATGACTATAATCAACTTGCCTTGCTTTCCATCCAGCTGCTAAGAGAAACTGGTTCTAAATTACCTATAGAATTAATTGTGCCTCAAGAAAGTGATTATGATATCGATTTGTGTCAAAACATTTTACCCAATTATAATGCCCATTGTAAGATCATGTCTCATTATTTACCAAGAGAAATAATTGGTAAAGTTCAAGGGTATCAATTAAAGAATTTAGCTTTAATAATTAGTTCATTTCAGAGAGTTCTTTACCTAGATGCTGATAATATTCCTATTAAAAACCCTGACTTTTTATTCTGCAATGAACCTTTTACTTCAAAGCATTTAGTCATTTGGCCAGATTTATGGAGAAGGTCCACATCTCCATTGTTTTATGATATTAGTCATATTGATGTCAATCTTGAAGACAGAGCTAGAAGCAGTTACTTCAAAAATGATAAACGACAAGGGTCATATTCTTACCATGATTTACAAGGAACTATTCCAGAAGCATCCAGTGAAACGGGTCAAATATTAATCAACAAATCAGTTCATTTTAGAACATTAATACTATCCATGTATTATAATTATTATGGTCCCAACTTCTATTATGCCTTACTTAGTCAAGGTGCAGCTGGTGAAGGAGATAAAGAAACTTTTATCGCTGCTGCTCATAGATTGGGATTACCTTATTACCAAGTTAATGAATTTAATAGAGAATTTGGTCCCTTAAGAGCCAAAGATAAACATGAGTTCTTTGGTATGGGCCAATACGATCCAGTAATTGATTATTTCCAGAGCAAACACAAAAATATTTTTGGTCAAGATGACTATGATCATGATTATGCCATTGATGAATTTGATGTAGAACATCTGAATTACAATTTCCATTACTTCAAATCATCGAGTTTGATGTTTCTTCATAGCAATTGGCCTAAATTCAAACTTCATGAAATGTTTATATTGAATAGTTATGGAAGAGGACCAGTTACTGGAACAAAGAGAAGACGATTATATGATTTTAATTTAATAACAGAAGCTAAATCAGATTTCGAATTAACAATCTTTCAAAACTTGAAGAAATTGTATTGTGAATTGCATATTAATTTAAAAGGTATTCCTGACTTTGATAATGAAGAACGAACAAGAATTTGTAGTGAAATTGCAAATCATATTTCATTTTTATCGGTTCCACCACCACCACCACCAGTTCAGAGTCCCGTTCCCCTGTCATCGCCAAAGTTACCACCAACCCCACATTAGTTGGGTCATTTAATTCACCTATTTAGTCTCTTACGTCGGTTTTTAAATAAAGTCTTATCTCAAGGCGGTTAAATTAATAGATCTTTGTATAGAAGCATTTTGAATGTACTACTAGTATTTTGTTAACAGCCTCTTATCCATATTGTCGCGTTTATATTGGCTCGCAGAACTTGATACCGTTTTGTCGAATTATGTATAAGGAGATTGTAATAAATAGGGCAAATGTGTGCTCCAGCTTGACTGATCCAGTTCAATGGTCAGAGAACCTGCAATTAGCAATCAATAATGGTAACCAGATAACTTTACTTGATCCGAAATTACCGAATATTCATCAAAGTATTGTTGCTATTGATAACAAAAACACATTAGATTGTAAAAAAGTATTTAACCAATCTATAATTTTGACGACAGAATCAATGGATCATTTAAATGTAAAAAAGTTCAATAGAGTCAATATTGAATCTGATAATCTGGGATTTGATTTCCAAAGGATAAATGATATAGATATAGTTAAACATCAATGGAGTGGTAAATGTTTGGCTACCAAAGATTGTTTATTGGGAGTTCTTCTTAATACTAATGAATTATTAATATTAAAAAAAATAAAAATTGGATCAGGTAATTATCATGTACAATATGATATATTTAATATTATGTTGGATTATTTAGGTATAGAAGATACTCCAGAGATTAATATCAGTTATGATAATTATTTAAAATTAAAGATTAAAGATTTCCAATTTACTAGCATTGGTGATAAGTTACTTTTATCTGTTTTAAATGAATTCAATCAATTAATTATCTTTGATTTGAATTCAATGTCAGTTCTCGGCACTATAGAACTAAAGGAAGATATCATATCCCATTCTATCAATTGGTTGGATATTGGTTATATTAGTATGATTGGTTCAAAAAATTCAGTTGACTTATATGGAATAAAATTGACACAAGACCATGAAATTGAGGTTGTCAGTCATTCCCAATTAGTTCAACCAAATCGTTTCAAAATCAATCATATGGATTGGGTTAATAATAATTTAATTATAAGTACAATTAAAGCCATTACTATTTTCCCCTTAAATGGAAAACCCATTAGTCATGAACTACACAAAAAATCTTATATTTCTAGTTTAACTCCTATAGCCTGTGATGATGTCATTGAAATTATACTAGGTTATGAAATAGGTTATTTTGAATCCTTAACTGTTGATATTGCAAATTTAACTATAACTCCCAATAATAAAGCTGATATACTAAATGACTTTACCAGCAAAAACGTTTTGAAGTTTCAACTAAATAATGATTCTACCAATTTAAACAGTGTAGAAAAAATCACAAGAAATTATTTAAATTTAACCATTGATGGGAACTTTATAAACTTTGGTACGAAATTAAATCGTAATGGTATAATTCTGATAGTCTATAAAATTTATGCTAAAAATAACCTAAATTATACTATTCTTTCCAAGAATGAATTCAGCATTGGGTTTTTATCGGTAAAAGACATCCTTAACTTGGAATTTAAACAAGAGTTGGAAACTTCTTTAAGTAAATGCAATCAAATTTGGTTTAACAACTATGATAAGATCCAAGTGTTTCCTAAAAATACTTTTGCTAATGACTCAAACCAATTCATCATAGAATTTGTTGATAAACTAGAAAGATTTAAAGAAAATAATTTTAATTGTGAATTGAAATCAATACCATTTGATTTGCAAGAAAGTGATAATTTTAAAGAATTTTTAATCAAAAACTTCACTTTTAATAATTCCATCAAATCATTACAAAATTTCTACAATTTTAATTTAATTTGTTTGAATTCTAACCAACTATTAATTAATAAATTTCAAAAATTAAATCACAATGAAGAATCAGTTTATCATACAATCAATAAAATGAATAGTGACATATTGAAAAATCAGGAAACAATTGAATATTTGATTTTAGAATATTTAATCAAATTAATTATAAAATTTGATTTTCCTATCAAGAATGAATTGGATAAATATCTTATGATTAATTATTACTTATTCTTGAATAAGTCCATTGAGATTCCCTTCAAATCATCTACAGTAGAATTCAAAACCGATTATGTCAATGAAACCTTTACCGTATCCACTGATGATACCTTTACACCCTTAATCCTTTCAAATTCTAATCATCAATGGTCCCGATGTAAAATGTCCCTTTTACCATTATTAGACTTGAGCAATAAGGTGGATGAATTGCAACAATTCAATTACTTTGTTTGTCAAGATAATTCTGAATCTTTGGTTAGCAACTTACTTCAATCCTTAGATTATTGTATTATAACCGGAAACAAAATATATAGAACTTAATATACAACTTTGCTTTCCATTGATCCGCCCATAGCCGACATTGCGTTATCTCTATTCCTAAATATTCCCATTATTGTACATGTATTCCAATTTTGTATCCCCTTCGAGAGATGGGAGTCAAATCGGAGTCACTGGTTTGACTCTTCCCTAAGGGTGC
>JAJMEC010000013.1:144135-164105 GCA_030573955.1 Yamadazyma triangularis
GGTTGTAAAGTTACACATATATAAAGAAGGGTAAAGTAACCAATGTTTTTTTCTCTCTCTAGTATTTAAAAAAGGTAAAATAAAAAAAAAAAAAAAAAAATAATAATAATAAAAAAAAGAAGAAATGTCAGTAGAGCCTTATCAACAGTTAGCGACTATTCACACGCAAACCTCCTTGGTTGATGTAACCTCAAAGCTTCCCTTTAAACCGCCTTGCAAAATAATGTTCAAAAACGAATATGAACAGCCACTGGGGAGCTTTAAATTAAGAGGTATAGGAAACTTGATTAAGAAATCAATAGAAAAATCAAGACATCATGATCCAACAAAAAAAATCCATATTTTTGCGTCTAGTGGAGGTAATGCAGGATTAGCAGCAGCTTATCTGGCTAATTTTTATAATGTTCCATGCACTGTAGTTTTACCAAATCTGTCAAAGATCCATGTGATTGAAAAGTTAAAGTCATATAATGCAGAGGTGATTCAATTTGGTGAAACAATCAATGAAGCTGATAAATATTTGAAGACAAAAATGAGCTTATATGATGATAATAATTATGAAAAAGTTTACTGTCATCCTTTTGAAAGTCAATTGACTTGGGAAGGACACTCTACCTTAGTTGACGAGATTACACTGGAGTCAAAAATTAATCCTGATAAAGTTAAGGGTATGGTTTGTTCTATAGGTGGAGGAGGATTGTATAATGGGATATTCCAAGGTATCGAGAACAATAAACTAAATTCAGATATTTTATTAATAGAAACAAAACAAGCACCTACATTTGCTGAAACAATAAAGGAAAAATCAATAATAACTTTAAAATCAGTTAAATCAGTTGCAACATCATTGGCTTGTTCTTATCTGTCATTACAGAGCTTGAAGAATTATTTGAACCAATCATTGATCAAGACTTTCATGGAATCTATTGATGATTTGGATGCTATAAAAGGTTCTGTTCAATACTACAAGCATTTCAATAGAATTGTAGAACCCGCCTGTGGTGCAGCCTTATCTGTTGCATTTGAACAATTACCTTTGATCTACAAGCATTTTGGTCACTTACATGAAGATGATATAATAGTGGTGGTGGTTTGTGGGGGGTCATGTACTGATGAACAGGGTCTTATCGAATTCAAAGATATGGTCAACAGAGCTAATAAACTTTAAGGGATTAATTATAATTTTTATATGCAATGTATAATATTAAATGTATAATATTACCAATGCGACGCGTTTACAGTTCTAAATTCTATCAAATAGGTTATGGCAAATGTAGAATTTAGTCATCCCTTTGTTCCCTATGAAATTCAGCTCCAGCTTATGGAAGCTATCCATAATACAATAGAAAATGGAAATAAAGTTGGTTTGTTTGAGAGTCCAACAGGAACCGGTAAAACCTTATCAATAATATGCTCATCGATGACATGGTTGAGGAACTTCAAGAAGAATCATACAGAGGAAACAGAAACAATAGTTAAAAGTTCTAATTCGAAAGAAAAAGATTCTCCAGAGGCTTTAGACTCCGATTCAGATTCAGATCCAGAATGGGTCAACCAGACTTACAAGGAAACAATCTTGTCTAGATCAAAGCAGAAATGGAAAGATTATGAACTTCATCTAGATGTCATGTCTCAGGATTATGAACAAAAGCGGAATAGAATACTTGAGTTACCAGCTAAGAAGAAAAAGATATCTAATAAGAATGACCTGGGGAATGAGTTTATTCCTGATGACTATTATAGTGACGATGATGGTAGTAATTACAATCAAGCCATCAAGATGGAGATATCACAACTCATGAAAAAGATTGGTGGTAAAGAATCACAATTTGATGGTATATTAGAAAATGACAACCCCAGGATTCTTTATTCAAGTCGGACCCATTCACAGCTTAATCAATTTGCAGGTCAGCTAACCATGACCCATTTTGATTCATCATTAGATGGGATTGAAGAACGCATTAAATATTTACCAATGGGATCGAGAAAACAACTTTGTATTCACCCGAAGATATCCCAACTACAAAATCCAGAGTCAGTGAATGAAGCTTGTAGAGAATTAAATAAAGAAGGTGCAAAATGTGAGTATCTCCAGAATTCGAAACATAAAGATTTATTATCCCAGTTTAACGACTATAGTTTGACCAAGATTCATGATATTGAAGAACTATACAATTTAGGAGAAGAACTAAATATCTGTCCTTATTATTCCATTCGTTCTAATACTCAAAGGACCGAAATAGTTTCTTTACCGTATCAAATGCTCCTTGAAAAGTCTACTAGGGGAATATTAAATTTAAATATTAAAAATTGTATTGTCATTATTGATGAGGCCCATAATTTATTAGATATTATAAATGGAATGAATTCAGTAGAATTATCTAACAAGGAGTTAAATATAATTATAAAATCTTTGAAAATATATTTGGGAAAGTTTAATAAAAGATTGAATGTGGGTAACAGAATCAATTTGACAAAATTGATAAAAATATGTCAATTATTATCATCATTCATTGATTCTGAAGCTAAGGCTGATAATATAAAGTCAGGAGTGGATATTAACATTAATGATGTGTTCATTGGGAATACTGGAGATTTGTTCAATATTCATAAAATAGATTCTTATCTAAGTAAATCTAAAATTGCATTTAAAATTGAAAGTTATTTCGATAGTACTGAAGGTCACTTTAAATCATCATCCAGTCCATTATTATTCAAATTGAATAAGTTTTTCAAATGTGTCAGTAACCCTTCAAATGAAGGTAAGTTCTTTTGGGACAATAGTGATAAAAGCAATCCTTCAATTAAGTATATGATGTTAGATCCAAGTGAAATTTTTAGACCTTTGATTGAAGAATGCAGATGTGTTTTATTGTGTGGAGGAACTATGGAACCAATGTCAGACTTTAAAAACTATTTATTTCCCTACATACCCGATTCAGATATCACGACATTTTCATGTAATCATATAATTGCCGAGAACAATCTAAAGGTAATACCGATATCGACCTTTAACTCAACGCCATTGAACTTTCTGTTTAAAAATCGAATGAATGATTCCATGATAATAAATCTTGGTCTCTGTTTAATTAAATTAGTCAATAGTATTCCTAATGGTATTGTGATATTCTTCCCCAGCTATAAATACTTGGAATTAGTCGTAACTAAATGGAAAGAACAAAATATTTATCAAAAAATTGAAGCATTAAAAGACCAAATATTCACAGAAACTAAATCATCCAATACAACCGATGAATTATTGACCAATTATTGTGACAAAGTTCTCCAAAAAGATGGAAATGGTGCAGTATTATTTTCTGTGGTTGGGGGTAAACTATCAGAAGGTATAAACTTTTCGGATGAATTAGCTAGAGCCGTTATAATGATTGGATTACCTTATCCTAATGTTATGTCAGGAGAGTTAATAGCTAGGAAAGAATTTGTGGAGACATCCACTTTATCCAAAACCGGTTCCAAACAACTTGCAAGTCAGGCATCTAAAGAATTTATCGAGAATATATGTATGAAGGCAGTGAATCAAAGTGTTGGGAGAAGTATCCGGCATGTCAATGATTACTCTATGATCTTCTTAATTGATCTGAGGTTTGAACAGATTAATATCCAAAACAAATTAAGTAGATGGATTAGACAAAGGATCACAAAGGCATTAAACTTTACCCAAGTTATGGATGAAACTAATGAATTTTTCTTAAATCGATCCATAACAAAACTAGTGTAAATAGAATAACTGTATTATAGTAATAGATATTAAAAGACAATATCACTTCTTAAAACCCATTTGTAACCATTTTTAACTATTTCAGCCTCATGCATCAAACAATCATCACCATGCTTATGAAGTAATGCCATGCCTTTACTAGGATGTATGTTTAATGGATCACCTCTTGTATCAGGGTAGAATATAGTACCACCACCATCGAATTCATCATCACCAGTCAAATAAATCAAAAGGGTCCAACCAGTCTTTCCTGATAAGGCGTCGACAGAGTCGTCAAAGTGTTTACCAAAATAGTGCCCTTTTTGATATCTATATACTCTTAATTGGGGATTCAATCCAATGGCGTGTTGAAAAGTCTTTTGAACAATGTTTTCATCGTAATCGTCTTGCAACAAAATATCTTGAAGATAATTCCAAAGGTTTTCAGAGGCATTCGGATCATTTAAAAGAAGTCTATCATTGACTCTAGCAGCATATTCTTTACTCTTTATTAAAGGTGTAGTTTCTAATTTCAAGGCTTCGAATTTTTTGATTAACTCATTACATAAATCACCATTGAAAAGCTTTTTGACGATGATGATTTGATCCTCAGTTACAACTTCTGGTGAAGGTTTGAAATACAGGTTCCTTAGATTTTTATAAAGATTAAGGAAATTACTAGGAAACTCAAACAGTTTGTCCTTACTACGTTGTACCATATTGATAAAGATTAAACGTCTCTCTCGCGATATCACTCAATACTACAGATGATGACTTTACAAAAATATGTTAATTTCTTAGTTTCTATATATTACAAATGAACTCTTCATAGAATTTACAATCTATTTTCTAATTGAATCAATAAGCTGTAAGTCTCCCTTGGCATTTTGTATTGTATCATTCCAGCGAATACCATGCAATTTTTAGCAATTAATTTTAATTGTGATATTTCGTCATTTTCATTGTTCAAACTTTTAAAGTTCTTGGTAAGAATTTGATAATTCAATTGAGAAACACTTGTCATGACAATAATTAATAAAGATGGAATAATCTTTAAAATACTATTATCTAAGGAATTTTGTACGTATTCCGCCAACTTTCTAATCTCAATTAAATCAACATTTGGTTTAACAGGTAATAAATTTAAAGATTCAATTGAATGGATTACCTTGCTATAGTTTTTAGTTCTGAAAACTTCACGGATGGATATGACTGAGATTAACAAATCACTAGTATCTTTAAAAGAACCGGTGATTTTGCTTAATATGGAACTATTATTATTAAATGTCTTGATTATATGCTGACTGAGTAAAACAATATTATTTTCGATAGTATCCTCAGCTTTCATTTCTCCATTGATGTTTTCATAATTACCTATTTGAATCAATGATTTATCTAATTCGGTAGTAGCAACTAACTCACTTAAGATCTTGTTAATAATTAATAAAACAGTATCATATTCCTGACAAGATTGATATAATAATAAAGCATCGAAAACCCGACCTTCTTCTTCACAAATTTTGGCACTACTTTCTACAATCTTGAAATTGAAGTCAGCTAAATTTGGTAATTTTATCAAAGATCTTTGTCTTTCCAATAAACCACTTTCCTTTTCAGCATTATGTCCATTGATTTCTCCCAATAGTAAATTGAATTCTCTAGAAGTTAAAAGTAATTCTTTAAGGGCTTCACGACATTTGGACAATTCCTCTTGACAATCACCACCTTTAGAAATGGCAATTAATACTAAGTATTGACATGCTACTTTAGGATCACTAATTCTAAAGCTTCTAGTGAATGAACCTAATAATCTCAGGAAATTCAATTCATACTTATTACAAGTAGGGTTCAAATATATCAACTCATCTTTATTGAAAGATTTTGTTACCCTTAATAATCCATAGTAATTTAAGGCAATTGCTAAATGGACAGAATCAATTTCACTTAAATGATCATATGCGTATTGTATCGCCAACTCATATAATCCTACCATTATTAAACATTTCAAATACATTGGATTATTAGAAGATGCATTAAGTTTTCTAGACCCCAATTGAATAATTTGTTTTTGTAGATTGGGCAATCTGTAACTCTCAAAGATCAAACCAGAATTATTATTTGATTCACTTAATATAGATAAATGAAACCATAACCAATCTTCAATACTAAAGTTAATAGCTGAAGGTAAAGATTTTTTAGATAAATCACATTTTCCAATAATTTTATAAACTGCGTACTTATATGGATCATACAAGTTATCAATATTATCATTGATAAATGAGAATTGTTGACTGAATTCATTATTTAATCTTTCACTTAATTCCGGAGGTATTTGAAAGTTATCATTTTCTAAATATTTCTTCAAATATAATGGGAAATTTTGATCAAATTTATCAAATATTTCTCTATGAGATAAAGTAAGATGTAACGCATCATTGAATAAACCACATCTTAATAAATAATAAATTATTGCCCAAATTGGTTGACCATTTACTCTTAAAGTTTTATCGTTAAATTCTGTATTATTTTTCATAATGATCCTGTTAATGAAAAATGTCACCTTATTAACATTAGTTGGTGGTAAATACTCATCTTTTTTATCATCTTTATTATAGAGCTCATCCAAATATTGATAAAATTGTTGCTCCAAATAATTTATGCTTTTTCTGGTTATTAACTCATTTAATTTTGAAGTACCATCAGGGTCATTAGTTTGATATTTTGTATAAAACTTTTGCTCTTGACTAACTTTAGCCTTTGATTCATTAGTTAATTCAATTAATATTTTATAAACATAAGTGATTTGTTTAGATTTTAAATCACCACTTGATTTGTTTAATTCTTCAAAACTAGACAAAATGGGGAAAACTTGATTTGATGACCGAGCTTCATTTAATCTGTAGATAATAGTTGCATAGTTTTCAAATTTGTCTCTTGTATAATGTCTTGATGATGAAGAAACATGGGAATCATTTAAAGGTGCCAAAATATAGTTTCCGGGTACAGCTTTATTCCATTTTACTGAATCATTAGATAATGATTTTATCATATCTTTATCATAGTTGATATCGATAGTTTTCCTAAGATTATTCCGTCTGGCCTTCCAATCAATTGAAATGGTTTTGTTTATATAATCATCAAAGTCGTTTGAAGCAGAAGCTAATGATTGTTCTATGGTAGCTAAGATATTTTCTTCCTTTCTAGAAGTTAAAAACTGATCAATACCAAGGGACTTTGGTTTAACAACTTTATCAGTCACTGAGGTGTATGCAGAAGTATTAGATCCAGAAGCTGAAGAAGGCTGATTTGCAATGATAGCATCAGTAGATTTCAATTCGTTTTCGATTTGTTCAGCACTCATACCACTTGAAGCTAACAAGTAATGAGCTCTTGTGAAATTAGGTTTGTCATCTTTGGTTTTTCTTAAATCATTTGATTTTCTTTGTAATTCACCCAATGTCAAATGAATGGGCCCTAAATCGTGATTATTCAATTTGGGCAAATTATTGGCTGATTCTAAAAGATCCTTAAGAAGTCTAGAATTAGAACCCGATGATGATCCAACAACTGATTTTGTTTTCTTATTATCAGATGAACTGGTGTTATTACTAGATGTATTGCCAATAGTATTGGATGTAGATGTAGTATTGGGTTTGAAATTAATGTCAGAACTTCCACCTAAACCATTGGTCGACTTATTTGTTGCTGTCGATTGTCCAGATTCTTGAGGTTTATTACCAAATAATCCACCACCAGAAGAGTTACCTGTATTAGCGGTGGATTGAGAAGGAGCCTGGCTAAACAAAGACATACAAAACGATTGGTTTCTCTATGATAACTTATGAAGAACAAAGACGAGTTTTGTTTACTTAAAATTTTTAGTAGTTTCGTTCTCAGTGCATTTTTTGTAGGCGACACGTAAAATTCATGGGTTTTTAAAGAAAAAATTTCGCTCATCACAAATTCTTTTCTTATTAACTTTGTCCAAAAGTAATCCATCACAATAGACAGTGCATTGTTATGATTCCTAGTACCACGCTTCTAGTTTAGAACAGTTCTTGTTTCTTGCTAGATATAATGTGGTACAAGGAATAAATCAATCTTAATAAATGCGATAGCTGATGGAAAGAATAATTTTTTTTGTACCTTTTAAGAACCTGTCTGGAAATAATATGAAAGAGAGGTGTCAGTGGGTTCAAATATTTTCTTTGTATTTATTATGAGCATATATTATAATATTATTATGTTCTATAAAAGATCTCTATTAATTAATTCTGTTGTATTTCTTTATTCTATAACCCCCGCTTGATTAAAGGTCTGTTAAGCATACATCAGGGAATTCCACTTCTGCATCATTATCTCTACCACCAGCAAAGTATTCTCTACAGGAGTATTTTTTAATGGGGAAGTACCAATAAGCTAAGGTGAATACCAAATAAACACCGTAGACCACGGAAATATAATTCATAGTTCCTGCAGTTACAGGCATAAAACTTGGGAATGAATAAAACACCAAGGCAAAAATAGTCCATGCTATAACCATACAGTTAGCAAATAATCCAATATTTCCCAACCAGAATGGCCCGTGTCTGATGTTTTGACGACCACGATAAAGTAAGCATAAAATAGGAACCAGGTAACTTAACAATAAAAAGGTAATACAACCCACAATCATGGAATTGAAAGCAGTATCAGAAGCTAAATATAAACAACCCAAGATTGAAACAATAACAGAAGAGAATAAATGGGCATTTAATGGAATCCCTAATTTTGGATCAATGATTTTCAAGTGTTTAGAAAATGGTAACCCATTATCTCTAGCAAATGACCAACAAAGTCTTGCTTGCCAAGTATGAGAAGCAATAGTACAACCACAAGCAGTTAAGAAAATCAAACAACCTAAACAAACAGCACCTGATTTAGATTCTAATGCTTGATAATAAATATCCAAAATTGGCATTCCAGTAGAAGAATTCAAGATTTCACCTAAATTACGAACTGAAAAGAACATGGCAATGGAATAAGTAAATGAAGTAACCATACCAATAGTTACGGTTCCAAGAATAGCAATGGGTATAACACGTTCAGGTTGAAGAACTTCTTCTGCTAAATGGGTAGCACAATCTAAACAAGAGAATGACCAATTTGGGTTAATTAAACCAACAATGAAAGCAATACCAGCAGATGACCAACCGGTACCATTTTCAAAGTCTTTGAAAACAAAATGAGCTGGTTGATAAGAACCTCTTGAACACACCAATACAGTAATGGTAATGACGACATAAGAAAATAAGGAAATGTATAAAGCACTATTAGCAATAGCTGGCAAGATTCTACCATAACAATTAAAGAAAACCAAAACAATATTGACTAATTGATAGACTACGAATAATTCCCATTTTTTAGTTACATGATCAGGGTGCATTAAGTTCCAAAAGGCTAAAACTTCACTAGCTACACTTAAAGCCATAGAAGCTGAAGTGAAGATTGACCCAGCCCAACCAAAAGATCCATCAAGATAAGCTAAAAAACTTGAATATTTTCTTGGGGCTAAAACTCTAGTCCAAACATATTGACCTCCAGCACTAGGAATAGCTGATGATAATTCCGATAAAGAAATACCAACATTATAAGATACAAATGCAATAATCAAAATTCCATACACAATCAATAAAGGTCCTCCTGATTGTATACCTGTAATCAAAGATGCTGAAATTCCAAACCATGAATTAGTCAAACCAAATCCAACACCCAATACTGACCATACTGAAAAGGTTCTTTTCAATTCACCTTGCTTTTTTACTGAAAGGATTGATTCATTAAAGTCAGTAGATTTACTTTTAGATAAATCGTTAACTTCTAAAGCACGAACGTTTTCGGTATCAAAATCCTTACCCATCTCTATAAGCGATTGGAATATAAAACGTAAAAGGAATTTTAGAGGTTATAAAGACAAGATAAAAAAGAAAGAAAAAAAAAAAAATTTCACACTAAATTTCTATGCGGAACAAGATAAAAAAAAAAAAAAAAAAAAAAAAAAAAAAAAAAAAAAAAAAAAAAAACGCCATAGCTTTCTTAAGCGAAGAGGTTATCAATTATAGTCGTGTGTGCTCAGTGGGTCAAACCTTTCCAAATTTGTATATTTAAGGATCTAAGATAAAAGAATGGTGGATATTATCAATCTAAAATGGAACTAAAATCATATTTTCTTTATCCTTAAGATGAGCTTATATTATGATCGACACTATTTGACACTTCGATGCATAGCAATTTGCTTCACGCGCAGAGGTCATCTTACAAGCCTCGTCTGCTGTATTCAATAAGGAAGACCGCGATAGGGCTGAGAAAACACGTCGTTAATATGACTCCACTTAAAGTCCCAGAAGCATGAGAGGAAGGGTTATCGCCCCTAACTGATAACTCCACCATATATTCATGATGGGATTGAATTAAAGTGTTGACGCCTTGGTTAAGAAGATCCAATTTATCGGCGATATTAGCAAACCTCAAATAGGTATCGGTTGCGAATTCTTGTAAGTTAAAGTTGATTTCTTGCAACTCCTGGTTGTTAGTAGTTACATAAGTATCTTGTGTAGTTGGAGAGGTGTCTTTTATGGTTGGGGACGTGTCTTTTATGGTTGGAATTGTGGTGGGCTTGGGCTTGGGCCTGGACCTTAATGGACTTTTATCAACATATCTGATATTATAGTTATTTCCCAGCTTAATTGATTTTATAAAGCTCTTAAGTCCTGTGTCTTCTGTAGTGGTAGTGGGTGTTTTATATAGGTTACTCATAATATTGCAAGTATAGAGAACAAACTCCTACTATTTATAGTTTTTAGATCTTGTCACATCCTCCATATATATGAAACAGAGCATCAGGTTTTACAACTATTAATTGTTTCACATTTGTCGCAGATTGTTTCAACGCTTTGATCTTAAAGTGAGTGTGTCGTATAAAATTCAAAATCCCAAACCTTCTCCGCCCAAGTTTAATTCTCGAACCGGTGTAGAAAGAAGACACAGAAAAAAAAAAAAGAAAAAAGAAAGAAAAAAGACACATTCAACCGCTAAAACCCAAATAAATTAACTTTATAATCAATTATCTATCATAATCTCTACGTTATTCCCCACCTCTCTTAACAAAACTACGTTGTAACCATTCTCTAATTGCTGTTTTGACACAATTTTTTCCTAGCCTGCGTATAATGCTTATGATCGCAAAGTTCATGGGAGTTTTGTTGTACTTTTAACTCATCATTCTTTACGTGTCAAAATGCAGTACGTGGGTAAAGTAGGAGGGTATATGTATAATCAATGGAGCTCTCTTAATCCAGCAACATTACTGGGAGCCATTGATATTATAGTAATTGAACAACCTGATGGGACATTGCATTGTTCACCCTTCCATGTTAGGTTTGGTAAGTTCCAAATCATCAAACCTCTGCAAAAGAAGATTGATTTTTTCGTCAATGAAAATAAAACAGACTTACCTATGAAGCTCGGGGATGGTGGAGAAGCTTTTTTTGTCTTCCAAACTGATAGAAATAACTTAATTTCCAAGAGTGCATTGACATCACCAGTAATTTCGCCAGTCAGCTCCCCCGAGATTTCGCCATCATTTTCGCCTTCAGGTTCAACATTGGATCTTAATAATGATATGGAGGAATTGGATTTGAATCAAGACCAGTCAAAAGATGGCGATGATGACATTGAAACCAAGATTCAATTGGACAATTCTCCTCCTCCTACCGGGTCACCTCGGAAAGGTGTATCACCAGCACCCAGTTCAAAACTGAAAATTGCTTTTGAAAGGGCAATGAAAGTGACTAAGAAACTAAATATTCCTTCCAAAATAGATAATAATGGTGATGTGGTTTTGGATATGGATGGTTATAAGCCTAATTCTCAAAAGAATATTGATAGTTCTGATGAATTACTGAAAAAAATCTTTTTAGAAGAATTAGAAAAATTAAGTCATGAAAAGGATAATGAAAGTAAAGTCAATTTATGGGATCAGATTATTAAAATGGATAAAGATGGTAATATTCGTATAACAAATCTTGATGGTCAAACTGAAGAAACTGTTCCTGGAGATGAACCATATACTGGCAATATATTACTAGATCAGCAGGACTTAACTGACAATAGTAGTATGACGGGATCAAGTGGATATCCAAGTAGTGATGATGACAGTATGTCTTACTTCAAAACATTGAGATTAACATCTGATCAATTAAAACAAATGAATTTAAAGTACGGAGAAAATAAATTGATGTTTAAATTAAATCAAAGTAATTCTCAAGTATACTCAAATTTATACTTGTGGAAATCAACATCACCAATTGTTATTTCAGATATTGATGGAACTATTACTAAATCAGACGCATTGGGACATGTGCTTAATTTTATTGGTAGAGATTGGACTCATGAAGGAGTTGCTAGACTTTTCCAAGATATTCATGCTAATGGATATAACATTATTTATTTAACTGCTAGATCTGTAGGCCAAGCAGACTCAACCAGGCAATATCTACAAAGTATAGTTCAAGAAAATGGGATAAGATTACCCGAAGGGCCGGTGATTTTAAGTCCTGATAGAACCATGGCAGCTTTAAAACGAGAAGTAATATTGAAAAAACCAGAAGTATTCAAAATGTCATGTTTAAATGATATCAAAAGTCTTTACTACACTGCTCAAATTGGTGGTGATGAAATAGAAGATGAAAGAACCCCATTTTATGCTGGATTCGGTAATAGAATTACCGATGCCATAAGTTATCGTTCTGTTAAAATACCATCTCATAGGATTTTTACCATAAATCCTAATGGAGAAGTGCATATGGAATTGTTAGAGTTATCAGGAGTCAAGTCTTCTTATCTAGATATTGGACAATTAGTCGATCAATATTTCCCACCAGTTTCATTTTTAAGTGGTTATACTGATTTATCAAATATTAACAATGTTGAGAATGCATACTTATCAAACAGATCCAATTTCACTGCCGAAGAGAGATTTAATGATGTTAATTATTGGAGAGAACCAATCAATTTAAGTGATTTGAGTGATATAGAAGATGATGAGGAGCCAGAGCAACCAAAATCGCCTAGTCTTTTATCAATAAGATCGTTTGGTTCTGATAAAGATGTTAGTGAAAAGAAGGATAGAAAAGAAAGGCCCAAATCGGGTTCTTCTTTCACATCACCATTAAAAGGGTTTATGAATTTTAGCAATAGCAATGAAGATTTTGATAGTTCCTACGATGATAGCATCCTCAAGCAATCCGATAAGCTCCAGAATAATGTAGATACTGATGATTATGATGAGGTTGAAGAAGATGATCGAGGTGTAGAAGAAGATGAAGAGGAAGAAGAAGAAGAAGATGATGACGATGATGACTACGAAGACGATGACTATGATGAAGAGGCTGACCTTGACTATGAGTCTGGAGAAGATGATTATGATGAAAGTGCATCAGACTCTGATAATCTTGATGATATTGAAGATGAAGATCTCGACTACGATGATGGTTTACCTAAAGAAGATCACAAACCAATTGTATCAGGTCAAAGCTCGCCATCTAAAGATCACTTATCTCAACCTAATCCTTCAAAGAAAGACCTTGAATCTGCTCCTGTGATCAATAAGGCCAGCGAATTACTTCAACGTGACTGAATAATAAATATAAATCTAATGAACTGCAGTAACAAGTAGTAATATATATATATATATTTATATATATAAAATGTATCTATTTATATGGAGATTGTAGCGTTCCCACGTATGCAGGAGTATCGGATGATGCGTACCTTAATTTAATTCCTAGCTCATATTTCTTTTCGCGCCCGTTGCGGCTGTGAGCTAAAGTTGCCAATATTAAAGTGTTCTAAAATCAGTGTTAAATTTTCAAGTATTACAAGCCCAAAATGTTGTTGAAGGGAGTTGATAACCGAAAACTAATACTTGGGATTTTGGCATTGGTCATTGTAAGTTTGACAGTGACCACGTACTTTGTGGAACATGATGAATATAGTTTAATGGACATTGTGAAGACCAAATATAACCCTCAAGAAGGGGGTAATGCAGATGAAACCAAGATTGAGGAATCAGAAGAAGTTGATAATTCAATAGTTGGGGAACCAGAAGATGACGGTGAAGAAGAACATGAAGATGCTCCTTATAAGGTATCAAAGGTGTCGGACTTTTCAGTTAAAGATAAGTTAACATTATTTCCCAAAGGATTCCATACCGATGAAAATGAACTAGATAAATTCTATTTCAAGTATTTTAATGTCGATAAGAATGGTGGTAAAAGAAACTTTATTAAGTATAGTAATGGTAAAGACTCCAAGAAAGTTTCTGACCCTCTTGACTTTACTGACTATAAATCTGATGATTATCATAAACATCAATTCAAGGTTTTCACCACTAATAAGGATATAAGTGATGACATGACCAAGTGTAGTGATATTGAAAATAAAATTGATGTAGAGATTACTAAAAAGGTGTCTATGGATACTGATTTAGAATCGATTGTCAAAAGATTTTGGGATTCTAATACTGATTACCTTAAAGAATACAAAGCTTTTTTTGGTAAAGATATTGAAAAGCAGTTCAAAGAGCATACCATTAATCAGTTCTGGTATAGATTGGCTGGGACTTCGGTGTGGTTAGAACAGTATGGGGTTCATTTTATGATCTCCAGAGTGTTATACAGTCCCAGAGCAGTTAGAAATCAACCCATTATTAGTTTCACTTATGGTCAAATATTTAATGAAAAATGGGAAGAATTAAAGGATGTCGAATTAGTGGTTCCAAGTAATAAACCTGATATCATTAATAATGAGTTTTTAGTTGGCGGTAATTATTATAGAAAAATTCATTATCCTGAAATATTACCTATTCCTAATTATCATGATAAAAGCAAAACTGATAATAAATACTATGGTCCAGAAGATCCAAGAATTTTATTGGTGAAAAATCGTAATGGATTTGAAGAACCTATGGTTATATTCAATGCTCATCACCGTAAAATTACTGAAAGTAATGAAATAGATGATAATAACAATAAGGTTCATTATGATTATTTTAGATCTATGTTTATGTGTTGGCCATGGCAATTTCAAACTGGTAAAAGAAATGTTGACGAATTTCCTGATGGAAGATATGATTTGAAGGAGTATTTAAGAGTTACTGAGTTAAAGAGAAAAGGATTTAAAAGAGTAGATGTTCAAAAGAATTGGACTCCATTTATTGATTTTACTGAAAGAGAAAGCTTTACTTTTGACAAGTATATCTATTTCGTTTATAGATGGGCTGATTTTGAAGTTTTGAAATGTGACTTGGCCAACATAGCTGGTCCTTTATCAAATTGTGAATTTGAATATAAAATGGTCAAAGATTTAGGAGGTAAAGTCCCCGTTGGTCCATTAAGAGGAGGTACTGAATTGTTTAATATCAATGCTTTAGTGAATGATTATGCAATGAAGAAGAGAATAAATTTACCTCAAGATAAACAAGTATTTATTGGTTTTGCCAGAGCCCATATTAAGGATTGTGGTTGTGGTCAAGATATTTATAGACCAAATTTAGTGGTGGTATTAAAGGACAAAAAAACCGGTGATTTCAAGATCGACGTTATAAGTTCTTTTGTATCATTAGATGTTCAAATCCTCGGTTGGGATTTAAATCACCCTAATGATTTATGTCTTCCAGGACATCCAAATATTCTTATTCCTAATGGTATTAGTTCATGGTCATTAAAACCTGAAGGTGATTCATTCACTGATTATTTGACTTTGACATTTTCTCTTACGGATGCAACTGTCGATGCAATTCATATTAAAGGTGTTTTGAAATCAGTTATCAATCTAATTAATTATTCCGGTAAAGGTTTTGACAATGATAATGTAAACTGTGCTTTAGAGAGCTCAAAGAAATTCTGTTCTGATTATGGTAAAGAACAATCTAAACCTGATAATAATTCTGAATAAAATAGGGAAGAAGAATGATTTATATAGACTTCATAGTTTCTTTTTAGTCTCCAATTAAGTGTTCTAAATAAAATAAAATACGGATGCTGCGCGCGATGTTAAATTGTTTGAAGACTTTAAATTAAATCGCCTTTACCGAGTGTTATACTATTGATGAACCCAAATTAAACTATAAAGGCATTAACATAGACGAAGTCGGAATTCATTCAATCAGCTGACATTATGAGGAAGAGAATTAGTATATTTCATGTAGTTGTTATAACCTTCTTCATACTCCTTGTAATTCAATTGACAAATTATAATCATCAAAACCTTGTGGATGATTTCACTACTGCATTTAATGATGGTTCTAAGACCCTTCAACATGTTATCAGAAATAGAATTATGAAAAACCAATTGATATATCCAATAGATTTTCCTATGAATAAAAAACAACTTTCTAAATTTACGAAGGATAGTAAAAGTTTTAAATCCCAAGAGTTGAATAACCCTACTATTTTTAAGTATGATAGTCCAGTCACCCCCTTGACGAATAAGATTCTGAAATCATACTATCATGATCATAAAATAAATCTTTTCAATGATTTAGGTACTATAGATTCAGACTTGGATCAATGTGAATCGAAATTAATGAATGATATAACTATTAAGATTGATGAACCTAAAAGTGTCGATGTATCGATGCAAGAAATATTGACTAATCTTTTAAACAATATCGGAACTAACAAATATCTTAAAGAACTATCACCGTTTTTTATAAATGAATTAGAACTTCAATTAAAGTATAATGTGGTGGATCATTATTGGTACCGGATGGCGGGATCTTCGGTATGGTTAGAACAATATCAAGCCCACTTCATGATTTCAAGGATAATATATAGTCCCGACGGTAGTAGGAATAGACCAGTTTTAAGTTTCACATATGGCCAATTATTTGATCGTAATTGGAAAGAACTCAGTAACACCAAATTAGTGGTTCCTACAAATACTTTACTTAAAGGTCGATCAGCTAATCAGCAGACTTTACCAAGTCCCTCTGAAGAAAAGCATTATAAAATATTGAAATTCCCTTATTTTTTGCCCATTCCATTTTGGCATGATTATGATGATACTGAAGGTAAAAATTATGGTCCAGAAGATCCAAGAATAATATTGGTAAAGAATAAAGCTGGTTATGATGAGCCATTGATTATTTTTAATTCCCTCAATCGGAAACTTACTCATTTTGATGATGATGAAGATGATAGGATTCTTTTGAAGACCGAATTTTATCGATCTATGTTTATCTGTTGGCCATGGCAATTTCAAAAAGGTAAAGCTAATACTGATGGGTTTACAGATAAAGTTTTTGATAAGAACTATTATAATAAAGTAGTTGAGCTCAAGTTAAAAAATTTACCTATTAGGAAAAAGCAGAAAAATTGGACACCTTTCATTAGTCATAAAGCCAGAGAATTCGATGGATTCGATAAAAATATTAATTTCATTTATCGGTGGTCTAATTTGGAAATAATCAAGTGTGACATTCTTCATGGTACTGGAGTTTGTTCATTTACTTACAGACTTAATAAAAATCTTGATACCGGAGCCTCTGTTGGGCCTTTAAGAGGTGGAACTGGTTTAGTCAATGTTAATAATTTGGTGGGACCTAAATTTTCTGATAAATTTATTCCTGAAAATAGAGAAATTTGGGTTGGTTTTGCAAGAGCTCATATTGATGACTGTGGTTGCGGAAATAATATGTATAGACCAAATTTGGTGGTGATAACAAAGGATATACTATTCGATGAAAGAACTATCACCAATGAGTATAATGAATTAGAGTACCAAGAAACTCCTCGAGATGTTTATAAAATCAGCTATATCAGTTCATCAATTTCTTTTGATACACCTATAATAGGTTGGGATTTAATGCAACCAGAGGAGGTTTGTGTTGGTCCTAACATATTTATTCCAAATGGGATCTCCAGTTGGGTTGTCCAGGAAACCGCCGATAATGAATTTAATGACTTCTGTACTTTAACTTTTTCTTTATCTGATTACACTGTTCACAAGATAAATATCAAAGGTTTATTGAATGAAATTTTAAATATTAATAAGAAACAAATCATTAAAGAAGTTCCTAATCATGACAAGTTGATTGGATTCGATAATAACAACTTAATATGTGCATTAAAGAAATCGACTGAATTTTGTTATAATTATGGTCTTGAACATCAAAAAATTATTGGTGTAGAACATAAACTTATTGATGATTTTGACTTTGACGCACAAGAGCTCGAAGAATTCAATGTTGATCAATTTCAAGAATTTCAAGAAGAAGATAATGATATTGATAGATACGAAAGAGCTTTATATTTTGAGAAGTTAAGAAAGAATTATGGATATAAAGTACAAAATGATAGACATCGGCCACTGCTGATCCAAAGCAAAGTACCTGAAAACCCCATTCCCCGATCTGCGAACTCACCCAAACCATTCAAGACACCAGTCCCACGCCCTGTTAAAGCAAAACTGAACTCAACTGCCAAAGGAAAATAAATGGAAATATAGTCCAACTCTTTGAGGATTAGCTACTTTATCTTGTAACTATATGAATGTAGCTCGATTTCGCAGCCAGAAATCAAAATATACATTAAGGTAAACGATCTTTATAAATACTACAAGCCTCTTTAGAAAAATGTTCCTAGCATCCTTTGTTAGTTTGAATTATTTAAACATGGCTAAATATCTGAATGTTACATAACTTATTATGATAGTAAGAATTAACAATTAACAATTAAAAACTAAAAAAAAAAAAAAAAAAAGAAAAAAATTCCGATACCGGGAATCGAACCCGGATCTCGACATGGAGAGTGTCATGTGATAGCCACTACACTATATCGGAGCTAATCTTACCGCTAGAGTAAATTTGTAGTATATAACTATAGTACATCTAAAAGGTTTTTTTTCTTTCTTTTCTGTTTTAAATCTTTAATAGGCCTTTGATTTTTATTTAGTTAAATTATTCATTAATATAGTAAGACACTGTCTACTGCCATTTATTGAGTACTTGGTCTACACTACTTCTCAAACATTAAACCTTATAACCACATTCATTTGGTAAAGGCAGTCTGAGTAGTGCGTGCGCACTTTATTTTTTTAGTGAAATTTTTGCTTCATCTCAGCATCTATTATAAACACACAGATAATTAATCATGGAAGAACCAAGTGTTGAAGCTAAAAAACTTTTCGTAAGGCCATTGGGATATGACGTTTCCCAAGAAGATGTTGAAGAATACTTTTCTACCGTAGGACCAATTGCTGAGGTTCAAATGATGAGAGGATATGCGTTTGTTTCTTATGAAAATGATGATGATGCACAAAAAGGGATTGATCAATTCAACAATGTTGAGTTCCATGGACAAGAATTAGTGGTTGAAGCAGCCCGTGCCAAGAAGGAAGGTACTAGAGGACAATTTAGAGTCAAGGTAACTAATTTACCTGATGGAACCGCTTGGCAAGATTTTAAGGATTTTGTCAGGGATAAGACAGAATTGACGCCATCATTTGCTAAAGTCTTTAGAGACTATGACAGTGGTGAAATTATTGGAGCTTTAGAATTTTCATCAGCTGATGAATTGAACTCAGCTATACCATTATTGAATGATGCTGAATTTCAAGACATTACTATCAAGGCTGAAGAAGATACATCACCATTTATCCCTCCTCCTCCAAGAAGAGGTGGATTTAGAGGTCGTGGTGATTTTAGAGGTGGTGGATTCAGAGGTCGTGGTGATTTCAGAGGCGGTGGATTTAGAGGTCGTGGTGGCTTCAGAGGTGATTTCAGAGGTGGTGGCTTCAGAGGTGGTCGTGGTGGTTTCAGAGATGACTTCAGAGGTGGTGGATTTAGAGGTGGTGGATTTAGAGGCCGTGGTGGCTTTAGAGGTGGTCGTGGTGGTTATGACCGTGATTTCCGTGGTGGTGGTGGTGATGAAGGGTACGAAAGAGACTCTTATTCCAGTGCTGACCGTGAAAGATCTCCAACCCGTTATTAGTGAAGAAGTGAAAAATGTATTGTTTTAATAGCTTATAATGTTATAGTAAAAGAGGGGAAAGTGTACCTGAATTGTTTCTATGTGTTTAATATTATATATACTTCTAGTGGATTGAAGAAAAGTAGAGGATTGGTTTTTATCGAATGAGAATTATCTGTCAAAGTAAATTTTATTGTTATCTAACTCATTTTTAGGCAATTAGTGAAAAGGTAATATTTAAG
>JAJMEC010000013.1:164205-176530 GCA_030573955.1 Yamadazyma triangularis
TTTTTTTTTTTTTTTTTTTTTTTTTTTTTTTTTTTTTTTTTTTTTTTTTTTTTTTTTTTTTTTTTTTTTTTTTTTTTTTTTTTTTTTTTTTTTTTTTTATTTTCTTTTAACGATTTTTTTTTTCAATATATATATTTATAATTTTGAAATATTATTATTATTAAGTCACGCTAATTTGTACTTATTCTAGAACTTGTATAGGAGTTTTAATCTCTAAATAGCAAAGTAATCAGTAGATATCAAAGTAGCTAACATGCAGGATAATTTGGCTAAGTAATCAACGTCTTAACAATTTGCGAGATAGATTTAAACATGATACACTCTTATGGAAGTCATGAATTGCAGAAAATAAAAGTATTTAAACAAGTTCCAACCACAAAAAGGACAATTGTGTTTATTCATGGAGGTGGGTGGAGAGATCCAGTTAATACATATGATGATTTTAAACCAATTATGTCTGAGTTTGGTGAAATCAACTTAATTTCTATAAATTATCGGTTATCTCCTAAAGTTCAAGATTATGATAAATTGCCAGTTTCTGAAAAATTCTATCATCCATTCCATCTTATAGATGTAGCTAATGCTTTAAGTTTTATTGTGGATCAATTAAAGTTAGATATAATTCTGATTGTAGGACATTCTGTTGGTGCAGCATTGACATTACAGCTTACAAATTTCAAGCAAATTGTGGAATCTGGACTCAAGCACATTGAAAACGAAGTTTCCTATACGAATAGTTTGAAACAAGGTGAATTAGATAATATTGTTACACAGTTGCTGAAAATTGTTGTATCGAAGCTTTTTTTTGTTGATGGTATCTATGATGTGGAACAATTGTTAAACGAATATGGTAGTGAAAACCTACCATTTATATCCTGTGCATTTAAAAACCCCCAACATTATCAAGAAGCATTTATCACCAGCAATGACTCAATTGAAAAACCAATAGGGCTTATCAATGAAACCACTGGATTTTCAATTATTCATAGTTTAGAGGATGAATTGTTATCTACCAATCAATCTAAACTTCTTAAGGAATACTTTGATAACCACGGTATTAAAAGCGAACTTCTTACTGGAAATTGGGGGAAACATGAAGAAGTTTATACTAGAAGGGAATTGGCTCAAATCATTATCAAACAACTTAATCTATAATGGTATTTATAGTATTATATTAGCTTTATTAGCCTTTGAAAAGTATCCGGGTAAGGCTTTTCTTTTTTTGCATATATAGAGTGCGCGCTGGTCACATGACCGATATTTTCCGTGATGAAAAATTATCAGAAAATTCTTCCAATAGACATCACATTGATTTAAGAAGGAATAGTTTTAAATATAAAGGATGTCAGCCGCAGTCATTAATTCATGGGCCGATGCCGAAGATGATTTTACCACTCCAGAGGTCATAAAGAACCCAGATGGAACCAAAACGGTAATGAGTTATAGATTAAACGCCAAGGGACAAAAAGTTAAGGTAACACAAAAAATTAAAGAAATAAAAGTTAAAGAAAAAGTTCATCCCTTAATTGCTCAACGTAAAAATTGGGTAAAATATGGTAAAGAAAAAGATACCCCAGCCGGACCAGATACCAGAACTACCCAATTAGGAGAAAAAGTCGAATTGAAATTAGGTACATCCTGGAAAGAAATTGAAAAACAAGAAGAAGAAAGTAAAGCTGAACAGAAAGAACAAGTTGTGTCTAGTCAAAGACTTAGATGTAGAATTTGTGGTGGTGACCATTTCACTGCTAAATGTCCATTCAAAGATACATTTGGTGAAGTTAATAAGGATTCTGCTGCTGCTTCAGGTACAACAGAAACTGCTGATGGAGCTGCTGGTGGTCCAAGTAAATATGTTCCAAGACACTTGAGAAAAGATGCCAATGGTAATGTTCCAGTTAAAGATCCAAGTGGAAGAGACGATTCTACTACATTAAAGGTTTCCCAATTGAATAGCATTGTTAATGAAGATATGTTAAGAAATGAATTATTCGCTAGATACGGTCCATTACAAAGAATTGCTGTGGTCAGAAATAGAGAGACTGGTGAATCAAGAGGTTTTGCATATGTATCTTTTCCTTCTGAAGCAATGGCTGAACGGGCTTTGGAAGAAATGAATGGTAAAGGGTACCACTCCTTAATCTTACACCTTGAATGGTCAAAGAGGAAAAAGTGATTTTAGAAATGTACTTTAGTTTATGAAATATGTATATATAAATATCATAATCATAGTGAATCTTTTTTTATTCTTTATCTCGTCGTAAATTTATATTCTTTTTCTTTGTTTTATAATAATGTGTGTGAAATTTTCCTAAAAATGAGACTTTAAATTAACCTGACACTTTCCGAACTATCCAAAGTCTATTAATTTTTCTTGAAATTATTTTTATTTTTAGTTTTATTTTTTTATAATTACAAATTTAAATTATTATCAAGTGGAAATTTATTTAAGGGAGTGATTTTCTACTTTATGGAACAAATAAATTTTTTAATTGTGTTGAGGAAATAAGGACGCCAAAGTGGTTTGATTTCACATTAGAGAAGTGTGTAGTAGTTAAGCATGAGTGGCGATACTACATCTTTAGAACCAAAGAACTCCAAGAGACTTCTGACAGCATCTTTGGGCTCAATTAAATCACCAAGTAATTCTACTGGAAAGAATTTCTTGAATAAATTTCTTAAGAAAAAATCACCCCCAAATCAAAGTTCGAGTTCTAATCACTCATCGAAACCTAAGACTAGACAACGGTCATCTAGTTCCAAGAGTCGATATAGTAATTTTGATAGATCATATATTGATAAAGAAGATCTATCACTTTTCGGAGATTTGGATGGAGGTGAAGGAAGTGTTGACGCCAGTGATAATGATGATACTACTGCTTCATTGAATTCTTCAATGGGGTCTTCTATTATGAGAACCACTTCCACCCTTTCTAATGACAAAAATATTAATGATGATACGACGGAAAATCTTGATTTCAAAATGCTTGAATCCACCCGATCTTCAATGGTTGATGACGGCATTCCCGATTTTGATTTATTCAATGGTATCAAAAAAGAATCCCTTTTTACACCTAAATATTTGAAAGGGTCTAAACGGAAAAAGAGTAGTCCTAAAATTTTGAAGCGTTTATTTTTATCTCAAGAATTGAATAATGATAGTGATGATGAAAATTCTTTTGATTCTGAATCCTTAGTTAATCTGGAAACTGATGATAATTCTGATGGTAATCAAAAGGATGATATATTAAATACAAACCCCCAAAGAAATCAATTGGTTGGTAGTAAAATGAGAAAGGAGATATTTGTCATGCAATTCAGTAGAGATGGTAAATACCTTGCTGTGGCTGGAAGAGATTCTGTCATTAAAGTTTGGAAGGTGATATGTTCACCTTTGGGAAGAATGGAGTATAATAATTATAATAATATGAGCTCCAAAAAATCAAAGAAGTCTAAGGATAATGATCCTGTTTTTGAATATGCTCCTGTATTTCATCATAAGCCGGTTCGGGTGTTTAAAGGTCATAAGAGTAGTGTTTTGACATTGGATTGGAGTAAGAATGACTTTTTAATCTCTGGAAGTATGGATAGAACTGTGAAATTATGGCATGTGGAAAGACCAGATTATTTGGCCTCTTTCCAGCATGAAGACTTTGTGACTACAGTCAAATTCCATCCTAATGATGATAGATTCTTTTTAAGTGGTTCATTAGATAATAATTGTCGGCTTTGGTCGGTGTTGGAAAGACTGGTAGTTTTAAAAAAACATTTGGGTGATAATATGTTAATTACAGCGTCAGCATTTACTCCAGATAGCTTGTTTTGTTTATTTGGTGGATTTAATGGGAAAGTAGTCGCTTTGGAGACTAAGGGACTTCATATTGTCAATGAATTTGATATAAAGAGACTGTACGTCAACAATTTGAATAAAGAAGGAAATAAGGTGACAAGCATAAAAATATTTTCATCTGGAAATGAAATTATTCAACCAAGTGATCCTTACTCAAGGTGGTCTTTTTTAATTACGACTAACGATTCTAAAATTCGTCTTGTTAATAGTCATGATAAAAAACTTGTGACTAGATTCAAAGGTATTACTAACACTGGTTCCATTGAAGCATCTATCTCCCATGATTTCAAATATGTTTTATCAGGCTCAGAAGATCATTGGTGTTATATTTGGGAAAATAATAATACTATAATCAATAATAAAGTTAAATTAGCTCTTCAAAATGTTGTTATTGAAGGAAAGAATCATATCAATGACATGCAACATAAACATAAAAAATATTATGATTTATTAATAAATAGAAATAAATTGGTAAAAAAGTTGAATGTGGGTCAATTTTTAAAAGATCCAAATGTGGATATTATTTCTAATGAGAATAACAGTTATACTTGTTTCCATGCCCATCATTCTACAGTGAATGCTGCTATTTTTGCTCCTTACAACACCAAAAAACTATTGGAATTATCTGATGATGTTATTTTTGATCTTCGAAAGAAATGTAAGTCATCAGATATCTTTTATGATTCAAAGGAGAAATCGGGCTGTGATGACCCAGAAGAAGAAATAAATGGCACCGACAATGAAGGTTATATCATAGTCACAACTGATGAATTCGGATTAATACGAGTTTACAGACATGATCCAGTATATCAACTACGGAAAAAACTTGTTCAACAGTTTGCAAAGAAGAATAATTCGAAAAACAATGATGTAAAGTTACAGCGATTAAATTCAATGTCAAAACGTTTACATTCAAGGAGCTTAAGTCCAGGACATAATACCGATTTTAAGAACAAATTCCATAATAAGATGCGTCCTGGTGATTCTGTATCTGTTTCCAATCCATCATCAAACCTGGTACCAACAGTTTCAACAACTCCTAGTAAGACGTCAAATAGAAATAGCATGAGCAAATATCCTACAGCTGGTGCTGATGTTACCATAAGACCAGGGCTGAAATCTTTCTCTCATAGTATAATCCATGGTGAAGATGCTAGTTTGGATATAAGAACACAAACGCCTAAAAGTAAAACACCTAAAAGTAAAACACCAACACTTGGTGAATTAAACGAACAAGTTAAAGGAGTACATTTAAATTCCCATGCTATTACCCCTGACAAAGAGTTAGAAACTCCCTTCCCCATAATAGGAAAAGATCCGGGTTCAAATAATTCAGAAAAAAAGACACCCATACCTTTAATAGTAAATACTAAACCTCAAATTGGTTCAGAGGATCACGATAGTGAAATTGTCGACTTCAAGACTCCTACTGGACGAGATCCCAATACTAAAGATGTTCTATAGATATTATTTATTGAATGACATAGCATATGACATATTTTACATCTATTTAAGCAATTTCAGATTCTAATTCATGACTATGAATCTGAGGTGATTCTGCCTCTTGTGATGCTTCACCATTGTGAGAAGCTTCATTTTGTTTAACTATTTTCAGATAAAGCCCCCCAATTCTAGCAGCATTTAAATTGATTCTCTCCAAAACAAATTTATTAACCATATTGAGATTAATTAGAGTGAATAGTTTCACTGTGAAAACACATAAATCCCTTTCAGCTTTCCAAAGTCGTATCTGCTTTTCCGTATTGGTTTTCAATGTCAAGAGTCTACTTTCATTGCTACCTTCTTGTTGTGTTTCATCTGTTTCTTGTTCATTAGTTTCTTCACTGTCATCAAAGCCAATAAATTCATTTCCATAGTTTACATTTTCTTCATCCATTCTTTCAAGATCAATCCCGATTATTTGAGCTAACGCTGTTTCCTTTATTAAATATATGTTCAAAAATTGCTTTTGGAGGTCAATTGGTATTTCTTGCTTTATAAAATGACCAATTGGTCCATTAAAAAAACGACTAAAATTGGAAAACTCGTTGTTTGATTCATATTTATAGTAAAATACTTTTAACGACACAAGAATATCGATTATTTTACTTCCAACCATGGTCAAAATATTAATTATTGATGACTTTCTTCTTTTAATCTCGAACAAATGATTTTCATCAGAATACGATCCAATCCTTTCATCTTCTGAACGAATTAACTCTTCACAGTTACAGACTAATTTCACTGTAGCTTTGATAAAGTGGTAAGATGGTTCAAACATGGCACCCATATCAAAATGACTCTGATTTGATTTCACCTCTAATAATTTTTCTATTTGTATGGAATTGACCATCAAAAATATATCAAGTGACAGTCTTAAAGAGATCGAGAAGGTTTCCATATCAATATTTTCTTTTTCTAATTCTTTTAGGTTGAATACACCAAGTATGTCAGAAATTATTGTTTCTAAAAGTGGAAATTGTGACTTTTCAATCACATCACATATATCAATGTAGTTTCCCAATTGGACAAATTTAGATATAGAAGCAGCCGATGATATGACTTTCCCCAATGGATTATCAGCGAGTAAATTCTCATTTAAGGTATTCTTGATATCATCTAACAAGAAATTAAGTACATCGTTAACTTTTATCTTGATATTAGTGTTGAGTAATTGTTGCTCGGGAATATTCAGGTTTTCATTGTAATTAAATCCAGCTAAAAGTTTGTTAAATATAGAATTAAAACATTTGCTAGTATCATCGGATAAAGTAGGCACGTCCTGGTAAAAATTTAAAATTTTTATAGTTATATCAGTGTATATGTTTAATTTTTCCGTGGTTTGGAAGGTAGAATAGAATGAATCATCGGCTTCAGGAACTGTAATTATTGCATCCCAAATCCATAAAAATATGTTGGATCCTGATCCCGTTGATTTTAACTGCTTATTAGCTATAGCACCAAAATTATCAATTAATATGACACGAAACTGTTTATAATCTGGATTGTCGGCCCATTTGCTTTTAAAGGATTGCATGGATAATACTGTTCCATATATTAATTCAAGCAAACGAACAGATTCATCTTCATTTAACTCCAAAGTATCTTTAAGCTCTTCGGCCACAGATCTATTGGTTTCAGAAACTTGATCTAAATCGATTCTTGATGCATCAAATAAGAAGTATCTCATCAAATACTTTGAAAGTTTCCCCATATCAGTAAATGTGTTCATATACTTATAAGCCACGGCTAAAGGAAATTTTTCAATACAATCTTTCCCCATGGTAAAAGATGATACAGTTTCTTCATCACATAGAGAAGGTGATGAAAGCAATATCTTTAATGACAAAAGAAAACTGAAATCAGTATGATATTCTTGATCCAAATCTTCAATGGTCTCCTTATAATACTCCTGGGATTTCTCAATGCTTGATGAGATACCTAAATACACAAGTTTTGAATATTCTGTTTTGAATCTGTCATCATTACTTTTACTTAATCCTGAACCAAATTTAATGATATTAAGATAATTTTGTCCTAATTTCGAATGATCATCAGAAGTTAAACAACCAGCTTTATGTAATTCCATCATTATAGTTATTATATTGGTCTTAACATTGTAATCATGATCAACAAGTAACATATTGATCATTTGATCTTTATACATATCTGTGAACTGTCTAAGACCAACCTCCATTATGCTGCTATGAGCATTTGAATATTTGTTTAATTTTACTAAAGATTTCATAACTTCATTTCTTACCGAATTGTTAGGGTCTGATAATAACCAACCAAAGTACCGTAGATAGGACGATTCTAAATATTTTTCGGGGTAAGACAACATCCAAGCCGCCAACTGGCTAATACACTCTTGTCTTATAAGAGAATCAACATCATGATATCTATGAATGAAAGCAGTTTCAGTTATGTCATCACAATATTCGAGCAATGTATTCTTCCAATGATCAAACTGGGTAATATTAGCCTCTATAGCATCTATCTTTTGTTTCAGAGGACGCTTTGTCTTTTTAGTACTTTGTAACTGACGCTTTTGTTTATCCAAAGATCCTGTTACGCTGGAAATGATATCACATAACTTTGTGTTAACCGATAAGATTACTGAAGTTGATACATAACGTAATGGCCTTAAATTACAAACTGATAAACTTAAAATCCACGTCAAAAATTGATTCATTAATGGAGAAGCCAATGATTCCTCATTATTAGATTCATCATCATCCATCGATTCTTTGTAAAGCAATTCCCTCTCGTGACATACATCTATTAATTCTTGGTAAAAATCAATTATATTATGTTTAAAAAATTTTAAATTCTTATTATTTGAAATGAATGGATATTCATGGGAGCCTTGATTCCTAAAAGCTAAAACTAATTCACCAATAGTTTGAGAAGCCGACTCCAAATTGACTAAATCATGGGGTTGAAATAAATAAGTACAACCGCATGATCTTAAAATCAAGTTTATTAACTGAGTAATACTATCATGTTTATTATCATTATAATCTTCTTGATAATTATCAATCCATTCAAGAACTAAATCATGAATTGAGACCTCAGGATTAGATAAGTTTCTGTACAATTCATTCTCTTGAAAGTCTTCGTTAACCATAGAAGTATCAACATTTATAAATCTGTTATTATTTCTTTTCTTTCTTGTATTTGTCAGAGATGAAGCAGTTTTACGCTTCCTTGAAGAAGGTGTATACTCTTCTTCTTCTTCTTCTTCTTCACCTCCTTCCTCCTCGTATTCTTGTTCCCTTTCCCCTTCTTCTTCCAGCATAGACTCGTTATCATCTGATTCTCGAGAGGCACTATTTGACTGTGCTGAAGTATTCTGTTTTGATTTAATTTGACTTCTTTGGCTACGTCTTAGCTCCATCAGTTCTGTCATCATTATGTAAATATTAATATGATATATATATATTCTCACGCGTCTCGATCTGAGGTTTTAGCAGTAAAGCCCAAACCTGCATACCACGTAATTAAGAGAAGTATCATAGAAAAGGGAGGAAAATAACAGTAAATGCAGTACTATTCCTAATGTCAACTCTAATGTTTCTTTCAGTATACTTTTATTTGATTACCTTTCTTTTCTTTTTTCTTTTGCTTCACTATTGACTCTATGTGGACTATGTTTCCTGCATCTAGACTCATTTCCTACGTGTTGTCGTGGAAAGCCCATGATGTGTCCTCACCAAAAAACACCAGTCAAATTTTACTGAAAAGTGCGAGACTTGAAAACCTGAGGAAAAATTGATTTATCAACAACTGGAAGCTCAAAAAAATACACCAGTGAGTACCGGTCGAAATTCATAATCAAATAGATATTCTCAATTAAACGAGTCTTTGAGAGAAAACGGTTGAAAAATGTCGATGTCTACATCAGTTTCTGGATCAGTAGATCCTGAGGTTCCTGTTAATGGTGGTGGCACCCCTAATGGTGGTGAAGATAATAGTAATGACAATGGAGTTAAGAATGAGTCTGAAGTACCATCGATTGATGTAGAAAAGGCCAAAACTTCATTCCAGGATAAAGCCCAAAATTATTTGGTGGAACAAGTTAGAAATGTAGTTATTCCTTCGTTTGCTAAATGGTTTGATATGAATAAAGTTCATGATATTGAAAAGAAGCTGTTTCCAGACTTCTTCCCATCAGCTGATGAAAAGGGTTCAGCATATAGAACCCCTGATACTTATAAACACATGAGAGATTTCATGGTTAATTGTTACAGATTAAATCCTTTAGAATATTTAACTGTTACTGCAGTTCGTCGTAATTTGGCTGGTGATGTAACCAATGTCATTCGTATTCATAATTTTTTGGAAAAATGGGGGTTAATTAATTATCAAATTGATCCTAGAACAAAACCTACAACCATTGGTCCTCAATATACTGGTCACTTTCAAGTAACTTTAGATACTCCTAGAGGTTTGGTACCATTTATTCCTGAAAATGTCCAAGCTGTTAGTAATGGTAATCTTCCATCTCCACCTACTTCAGTAGAACCTCAAGATGACAAAAATGAATCAAATGAAGATGAATCAAAATACCAAGATAGTAAAAGTGTTCCTTTAAATATGGAAGTAAGGCGTAATGTTTATAATGATGCTGAAACTGGTTCTAATGGTACTTCACTTCAATATTTTTGTAATGTCACTGGTACTGAAACCAATGAAGTAAGGTATCATAATTTAAAGAGTAAGAATTTAAGTAATAACTTAAGTTCCACTGTCAACAATGCCACCAATATTTCTGAAGAATGTTTCGAACAAGGTTTATTCCCTTCCAATTTCCATTCTGCTGATTTTGTTAAATTGAATAAACAAAAAGAAGGTGAAAATTGGAGTGAACAAGAAATATTATTGTTATTGGAAGGTATTGAAATGTATGGAACTTTTGATTTAATTGATAATTCTAATATTAATCAAGTTAATAGTAATTCCAATGGTCAATGGGTCAAGATTAGTGAACATGTTGGTAGTAAAACTAAAGAACAATGCATAATTAAATTTATTCAATTACCTATTGAGGATAGATATTTACATAAATTAATTAATCGTGAAGGAGCTAAAAATAATGAAAAAATTGATAAAGAAGTTATAATTCAAGACATTGTTTCTAAATTAATTGAAAAGAATGAAGGACAAGCCCTTATTCAAAAAAATAGTGAAAATCAGCTTGATGAAATAAACAAGGATACTACGAACTTGATCAATCAAATAACTGAATTGACTTTAGAAAAAGTTGATGTTAAATTGAATAATTTAAATGAATTAGAAACCAGTTTGGTAAAAATTGAAAATCAACTCACTTTAGAAAGAAAGCAGTTATCTATCGAAAGATGGTTACAATACGAAAAGATTCATAAATTTAGGCAACAAAACAATAATCCAGAATTGAATTCATTGTTAGATGAATTATTGACTCCTGTTAAATTGAATGAAATTAACAGTAATTTCAATAAAAAAATTGATTTGAATGATCAAACTATGGAAACAAAAGCTAATGATAATGAAGTTAATTTACCTATAAGCTTAACGAAGCCCAAGTCTTACCGGTTCTGGTCTGGTTAGTAGTAGTATTTGTATAGTAAAACAATAATATAGATGTATCATTGGTCCCTTTCTAATTTGCTTATTACTTAGAGAAATTGAATTTAAAGTTAAAACCCGTTATATATATATTAACTAGAAAATACTTCCAATTGATTAAATGATACCCAATTCCCTAATTGACTCGACTCTTTTGCTAAATATTATAAAAAAAAAAGAAGGTTCAACACCATATTTAAAATTAATTAATGTTATGTATGTATGTGTGTTTAATATTAATTTTGAATATGTGTGTTTACCTTCTTAATGTAAAAAAATAATGATAATATTAATAACTAATTAGTGGTGGTTGTCTTTTCAACTTCTTGTTCTTTAAGTTTATCTTCAGAAGATTGACGTTCTTCAGAATCATCATTCGAAGAATTGTTTTGATTTCTAACTCTTTGGAATAATTCTTCTTTTTGTTCTTCAGTTAACTCATCTTTGTCACCTTTAATGTAGTACATTGGGTTGAAATGTTTTAATTTCATGTTCTTTGTAAAAGGTAAATGACCTGTCTTTTCTTGATAAAACATTAATCCTAATACAATGATTAATACCACCCAATAAATGTTGTATGAAATAACAGAACCATAGGTGGCAGAATTTTGCCAACCTAAAATAGCATTAAAAATCCCCCAACCATGACTGATTTCAGGGTTACAACAATTAACATGCCATACTGACTTGGTTATATCATAAGTACCAGGGCCAGAACCATTTTCAGTAGCATCACCCCCAGTTTTCATATTATAGACATAAGTTTCAAAATACCAAATACCTCTTGAAAATAATCCAGCAGCAATCAAGTATAAGAAACAAGTTGAAACCACCAAGAAGATTTGTAAAGAAACAGTGGATCCTGAATAGTATAAAATGACACCAACAGCAATACCAGCAATAAGACCACAAATCACAGGTAATGGGAAAGCAGATGCATCACTATTTAATCCTACACCACCAACGAAAACCACTGCTTCTAAACCTTCTCTTAAACAAGTGATAAATGGTAAAATGAACATAGCATATTTTTTACCCCAATGACCGATACTAAATCTTGAAGTTTTTTCCGGTCTAGCTATTATAGCTTGAGCTAATTTAACTCTCCATTTTTCTTTCATTTTATTAACTCTTAACATAGCAATACCCATAATAGAAATTAAAACGGTTGCAATAATACAAAAAACTCCTTCCCAAATATCTTCAGATGAACCCCAAATATCATTTTTCAAAGAGTAGAAAACTCCAATAAAGGCACATCCTAAAATAAGACAAATAACGACACCGGCGATTGAACCAAACCAAACTTGTTTAGTTAATTTCTTATAGATCACTGGATCATCGGCAGATCCCCCAAGACCC
>JAJMEC010000013.1:176630-281630 GCA_030573955.1 Yamadazyma triangularis
AAGAAGAAGAAGAAGAGAAATATCAAGTACGGAATTAATACAATATTTATACTTTTTCTTTGTTCTTTTAAAGACAAAAAAAAAAAAAAAAAAAGGAAACTTTTGCGTTTCTGTTTCCAGAGTAACAATGCAAATGTAAACTATATTCCTCCTTGATTGGTTAATATGCAAAAATGAAAAATGAAAAAGGAAAAATCTATTGATTCATCTGATAATCTGCTTGGTATATACACTCCCTATTGTTAAATTCGAATGCAGACGTTGAGTACCCAACTTCGGTAAAATAATTAAGCCAACCACTTTGCATTATTAAGGTTTCATAAGTACGGCTTTGCCTAAAAGAGGAAGGCTTTATAATAAATCAAATTACATTATGTAAAATTGTTTCATGAACGGCTTTATTATACTTTATATGTTTGAAGTTTAAAGTTAGTGTTATATGTAGTTGAAATGGGGTTTTTGTAGAAATAAATCCATAATTTTGATACTTTGTGTCTTTTCTTTTTTTTTGTCTTTATCTTTTTGATCGATTTTTCTAATTGACATAATCTTGACAGTTCCGTTGACGTTGGTTCTTTTTCTTGTCATTACACTGTACAGTACCTTCCGAGACAAAAATCTCAACCCCAATTCGTTATTGGTCGCGCTAAATTTGGAAACTGAAATATAAGGTTAACTAATCGGAAAAATGTCTTTAAAGTATATTGATAATGCCAAAAAAATACTTTGTATTGGTAGAAATTATGCTGCTCATATTAAAGAATTGAACAATACAAAACCCCAACAACCATTTTTCTTTTTGAAACCTTCTTCGTCAATTCTTCGTCCAAATCAAGGACCATTGTTAATTCCTCAAGGTGTTAAAGTCCATTATGAAGTAGAATTAGCATTTACTCTTAATAAAGATTTAAAAAATTTACTGGAAAACTTTGGTCATGAGGAAGCTTTAGACGCAATTGATGGTTATGCATTATCTGTTGATATGACTGCCAGAAATGTACAAGATGAAGCTAAAAAGAAAGGATTACCTTGGACTATAGGGAAAGGATTTGATACTTTTTTACCATTATCTAATTTTATTCCTAAACTGAAGATTCCTGATCCTTATAATGTCGATTTATCTTTATCCGTAAATAATGAAGTAAAACAAAATGATAAGACCAATTTAATGATTTTCCCCATTCATAAGATTTTATCATATATGTCATGTATTATGACATTAGAAAAAGGTGATTTGATACTAACAGGAACACCAAAAGGTGTGGGTCAAATAAATCCTGGTGATAGTTTAAATGCTACAATTAGTTATGATAATAACGTGTTAGAAACTATTGATTTGGTGGCAGAATCAAAGCCTGGTCCTTATCAATACAAAGAAACGTGATTTAAACTATGTATCAATATTCTAAATAAAAATCCCATCCGTTGGTGGAGAAAATTGTCTTAAAACAATACTAGCACTCTTCATCACCTTATGAGTTTGAACATCCATTGAATAACTTTGAGCATAGACCACTTCTTTAATCCCACTTTGGACAATTTTAATTGAACACGTTAAACAGGGACAAGTATTACAATATAAAACACTACTTTCATTACCTGCACCACCTGTAATTCTATCTCTACCACTCTCTAATAATGCATTTTCTTCGGCATGTAAACATAAACACGTTGATAATGCTGCTCCACTTCCTTGACCTTTATTACATCTTTCACATCCACCTTCATTACAATTAGGTAAATGTCTTGGTGTTCCATTATATCCTGTAGCCACGACTCTATTACCCCGTACTATTACACATCCTACTCTCCGTTTCATACAATTGGATCTTAATGCTGCCAAATCGGCTAATCGCATAAAATATGAATCCCAAGTAGGTCTTAATCTAGATTGATCCAATAAATTTAATTCTGATAATTTAATGAATAGGTTTTTAATTGAATTGGATGTATTTACTACTTTCACGTTTGCTTGATTATTGATTTGTACCAATGGGTCCTTCGTTGAATACAATACAGAATCACAATTATCAACAAATTCTTCCAAAGTTAATGAAGTATTGGTTTTAATCTTGTATCTTTCATATCTCAATTTAAGCGGAGCATCAACCGATAAATGAAGAAAAAATGGTCTTCCTTGTAATTTGGTTAATACTTCTATTGACTCCACATTTGATATAACAAAATGTGATGTCCATCTCATTGTGACATATTCCATTAATTCATCAACATCATTAAACATAATACAATCCATTGAACTTTGATACACTGATCCATTCTCTTGTTCCAGCGATTCTACATTACTGTCATCTTTTCCTTCATTTCCTGTCCTCTTTATTCCTATTAATGTAAATCCTTGGAACGTAAGATATCTCGCCACTTGTGTTTTACCACTACTGGCTGTCCCTGATATTCCAATTAACATCTGCAAATTCTGTACTCTTAAATAAAACGCGGTCTTCTGTTTTAAATCTTCTCAATGTAATATTCTCAATCTTTAATCTTCTCAATCTCTATTTTCAACTCCGCAACTGATAACGTAGTGCTCAATTACCATAGAATTATGTTAAGGGGGTACATTTTTGTTACTTTTGTGGTATTGATTCTTGCTAATTTTGTCCATGGAAGTGTTCACAAAGACGGATATTGTGCCATGTATGGCAATTGTGGTAAAAAATCAATCTTTGGCTCCCAATTACCTTGTCCTAATAATATTGAAGCTGTTGAACCCGATAAGGAATCTAGTGATTTATTAGAAAATATTTGTGGGAGTGAATTTAAATTTGATAAATTATGTTGTTCTAAAGATCAATTACTTAATTTACAATCAAATTTAAAGAAAGTCGATCCATTAATTAGTTCTTGTCCTGCTTGTAAAAAGAACTTTTATGACTTTTTTTGTGAATTTACTTGCTCTCCTAATCAATCAACTTTTGTTAATATCACTGATACTGTCATTGCTTCTGATACTAAAAAAGAAATTGTTAGTGAATTGACACAATATGTAAGTCCTAGTTTTGCTGCTACTTTTTTTGATTCCTGTAAGAATTTAAAGTTTTCTGCTACTAATGGATACGCTATGGATTTAATTGGAGGTGGTGCAAAGACCTTCCAACAATTTTTAAAGTTTTTGGGTGATGAAAAACCGCTTTTGGGTGGTTCTCCATTTCAAATGAATTTTCAATTTGATATTGAAGACACTGATGTTGAAAAAGGGATAACCTTACGTGATGGTGATATGAAGGATTGTAGTGATAAGAATTATAAATGTGCTTGTTCTGATTGCTTGGAATCTTGTCCTACATTACCCAGTTTTATTGATTTCAATGCTACTTGTACTGTTGGTAAATTACCCTGTTTTTCGTTTGCTGTATACATGATATTACTTGGTCTTATTTTAGCCCTTGGTGGTTTCCATGTTTATCTTTCTAAACACAAGAAAAATCAATCTGATCATCAATTAGGTGATAATAGTGAAGATGATATTGATGTTACTCTCAGTCCTTCCAATTTCCTTGGAACTACAAAAGACAGCAGTATAACTTACTTGAAAACCCTTAAAACCAATTTCATCACGTCAATTGATAACTTTTTTGAACAACTTGGATATTTTTGTTCTAAATTCCCTGGATTTGTTATTGGTACTACATTATTCATATCAGTATTATTATCTATTTGCACAATCTGGATTGATTTTGAAACTGATCCTGTAAACTTATGGGTTAGTCCTGAAGAACCACACCTTAAGAATTATCAATATTTCGAAGAAAACTTTGGTGAATGGTTTAGAGTTGAACAAATCATTATCAGCAATAAAGATAATAGTCCTATCTTGAATTGGGATACTATAAAATGGTGGTTTGAACGGGAATTAGAAATTCAAGCATTTACTACTGATAGTGATAAATTGTCACTTGATGATTTTTGCTTTAAACCTCTCGGTGATGCTTGTGTGATTGAATCATTTACTCAATATTTTGGTGGTGATATAAACTATTTAAATGAAAACAACTGGAAGAAAAGTATTAAGGACTGTACTGACTCTCCTGTTAATTGCTTGCCTGCTTTCCAACAACCATTGAATAAAAATCTTTTATTTGATAAGGAAGATGTCTTAGGTTCTGAGGCCTTTGTAGTTACTATTTTACTCAATAGTAATCTGAAGGATGAAGAATATACTAAAAGAGCTGTTAATTATGAAGACCATTTACAGACATGGGTTAAACATTTACAAAAGTCTCGTCCTGATTTGAATATTGCCTTTAGTACCGAAATATCATTAAAACAGGAATTAAATAAATCCACAAATACAGATGTTAAAATCGTTGTTATTTCTTATCTATTGATGTTCTTATATGCATCAGTTGCTTTAGGCGGTAAAATTCCCATCAAGGCCACGATGAAAAGTTTAATTCACACTAGATTCTTACTTGGTTTTAGTGGTATATTGATTATTTTATTGTCAGTTTTAGCATCCCTTGGTTTGTTTTCTATGATTGGTTTGAAATCTACGTTAATTATTGCAGAAGTTATACCATTCTTGGTCTTAGCCATTGGTATTGATAATATCTTTTTAATTGTTCATGAATTACACTTGGTTAATGCAGAAGTGGAAGACTTTCCTTTAGAAAATAGAATTTCCCTTGCTCTTAAAAACATTGGACCATCTTGTTTCACCAGTGCCGTGTTACAAATAACAATGTTTCTTTTAGCTACTAGTGTTGATATGCCAGCGGTAAAGAATTTTGCCTTCTATTCCGCTGGTGCCATTTGTATTAATTTCTTGTTACAGATGACAACATTCATTTCCTTGTTGACTTTAGATCAACGTAGATTGGAATCTGGAAGAATCGATTGTTTCCCCTGGTATATTCCATCGGTTGAATTATCTGATGAAGATCATGATGGCCTCGATCATGTTGAATATGATTTCAGTAAAATCATTCGTAAATTTTATGCTCCTAAAGTGTTGAGTAAAACTGCCAGACCTAAAATATTGACTGTTTTTATTCTTTGGTTTGGAATCTCATTAAGTTTACTTCCTTATATCAATTTAGGGCTTGATCAAAAAATTGCATTACCAAAGGATTCATATTTAATTAATTACTTTGAGTCCATAGAAAAATACTTAAATGTTGGTCCTCCAATATTCTTTGTTGTTAAAGATCTTGATGTAACCAAAAGAGATGGTCAGCAGAAAGTATGTGGTAAATTCTCCACATGTAATGAATATTCTATGGCTAATGTATTGGAACAGGAATTTAAAAGAGGGGATATTTCTACTGTTAATGATCCTACATCTAACTGGTTAGATGATTTCTTAACTTGGTTAAATCCTAACTTAGATCAGTGTTGCAGAATGAAGAAAAATAGTAATACATTTTGTTCTCCTTCAACTCCTGGTAGACAATGTGAAAGTTGTTATACGAATCATGATCCACCTTATAATATCTCCATGCAAGGGTTACCTGAGAATGATGAATTTATGTTCTATTTTGAAAAATGGATTCAAGAACCCAGTGACCCATGTCCCTTAGGAGGTAAAGCTCCCTATTCTAATTCTATTTCTTTCAATGAGGATTCTATAAACACCTTCTATCTTAGGACTAGTCATTCACCTTTAAGATCTCAAAATGATTTTATAACGGCTTTTAAGAACTCATTAAGAATTGTTAAAGAAATTAAATCCTATCATGATAATGAGTTTGAAATATTTGCCTTTTCACCATTCTACATATTCTTCGTTCAGTATGATTCAATTATCTCATTGACAATAACTTTGGTTGTTCTAGCCTTGATTATTATCTATGCCGTAAGTTCAATATTCTTGGGTTCATTAAGAAGCTCTTTGGCATTGGTGATAACTATTTTTCTGATATTGATCAATATTGGAGGAATATTATCAATTTGGAATGTTTCTTTAAATGCTGTCAGTTTGGTGAATTTAATTATATGTGTGGGATTATCGGTTGAATTTTGCATTCATATAACTAAAGGATATGGTAAATCTCCATCAAGTTTAAATGATAACGAAGATATTAACGACAATAATGACATTTATGACCAATTTATGGCCTTAAGTCCACTTAAAAGTCCTAGAGTTATTAAGTCTTATAATGCATTAGTCAATATTGGTGGTTCAGTATTAGGTGGTATTACAATTACAAAATTTATAGGAATAGCTGTTCTTGCATTTACTAGGTCAAAAATTTTCGAAGTTTATTACTTTAGAATGTGGTTGTCTTTGATATTTATTGCAGCTATTCATTCCTTATGTCTTTTACCGGTTTTATTAAGTTACATTGGATAAATTAATTAATCGTTAATAAAAGTTAAAAATCTATAAAAAAAAGAAAAGAAATGACTATTTACATGCTATTGAAACAAATAAATGCAATTTTTATGACAACCGGTCTCCACTTTTGTTAATCCATTCTCTGCTAATCTCTTTGTTAAAATCTCTATATGTGAAGGATTGTTTGAAGCAGCATTTAAAAGTTCTTCATAAGTTCCATTATTTCGTGAGGTATCTTTACTTTTACTTTGGAAAAATTGCTTAATCTCTGTATTGGATAGATTAAGTCTAGCACTAAAACATGTAAAATCATCTGAAAAATTATTTAAAATGTTAGTTAATGCTGTATGATCAGTATTTAGTATGGGAGGTTCAATAGATAATATAAAATAATCATTATAAACCAAGTCGTAAGGGAAAATTTCAGGAATTTTATCAATTCTGGTTGGGTTTAATAAGCCCTTCATGCTATGAGTAGTAAAAATATTATCCGGTAAATCATTATATACCGAAAAATCATTATTTATAATGTCTATTTCTTTATTAGTGTACAAGGAGTGACATAATTTGTCAGGAATTTTATTGATTGAAGCCCAATCAATTTCTTGTGGGTCAAAATTATGGATATACGAGTCATTTTGGGTGAATTGTAATTGAGATTTTATCGCTAATTGAAGAATATCAATATCACTTAATTCAGTTAAATGATATGATCTCGACACATCACTATGCTTGGATTTAAGGTTTTCTATCTCTTCAAATAGCCTTAAATAAGGAAAATTAATTTGATGTAAACTAGGGTTGGAAAAAAGTCGATTCTTTTGTTTAAAGAATAGTATTATGGGTGAATAAGTTAATAGTCTATGGTACCATTGATATACTTTCTTGAGATTTAACACATCAGGTACATATGAATGTGGTGTATAATAAGCTGCTAATGACTTTATTATTTGTGCTTGATAGTCGGTGAAGTTTTTATTGGTTATATGACTGTCAGACAGGATCCTAGGTAACCTATTATCATTATCAAGACTTATTTTATTTTTGAATTCATTCTTGAATAAATCATTAACCGATAGGTTCTCTAAGTCATCATAAATCATAGGTTCACTGAAAAGTGGTCTTACTAATTCCCTTACTGGTTTGGGAAATCTATCACTTGCTAATGTTTTCCGGGTTATCAATTGATTAGTTAAATACATTTGATATCGATCTGTCTTGGTATTAATTAAATTCCTCTTTACCGCTATGTCTGGAATTGCGGAATTATAGCTAGTTGTCCTCTCATAAAGCGTCATAAAGTTCTTTATATGACGAGGTAGCCGCTTTAGGGTTCGAACTGACATAACTTTAAAGAGTAATTATGGGCTTCATTAGCTTTTTTCGAGCTTAGCTATTCGCGATGAGTAGAATCTATACAAACCAGAAAGAAATCATCATTGACCTAGAATGTCGGACGTAGAAAGCATTGATGCTGCATTATTTGAAGAACCAGAAGGATTTAGACCACCTCCACCCAGTCCTACTTTTGCCACATATGAAAGAAAGGGTGAAAAAGAGCCTAAAAACGTTCGTATGAGATTAGTTGGGAAATCACCATTATGGGGCCATCTTTTATGGAATGCAGGTATTTTCACAGCAGATTACCTTGATAAAAACTCAGAAGATCTAATCAAGAATAAAAGAGTGTTAGAGTTAGGGGCAGCAGCAGCACTTCCCAGTTTGATATGTGGATTAAATGGAGCATCTAAAGTCATCGCTACTGATTATCCCGATCCTGATTTATTGCAAAATATTCAATATAATATAGACAATTGTGATGGATTAGAGAAAGGAATAGTTGAAACTAAAGGACTTATTTGGGGTAATGATAAATCTTCAGTGTATGATGTTGAAGAGAAGAAAGTTATAGAAGAAGATGAAAAATTCGATTTGATCATATTGCTGGATTTAATTTTTAATCATACTGAACATTTAAAGTTATTAAAAGATTGTAAAGATTTGGTAAAATCCAATGGGAAATGTTTGGTGGTATTTTCTCCCCATAGAGCCCATTTGTTGCATAAGGATTTAGAGTTTTTTGAAACTGCTAAACAGTTCAATTTCAGCAGTGAAAAAATCGATTTAGTAACTTGGAATCCAATGTTTGAAGAAGATGATGAAACAGTAGAAGTAAGATCCAGAGTTTATTCTTACTTTTTAATTCCAAATTGATAATATAGAACTGTTGTAGTTGTATGTTTTTTTTTTGTACATATATTTAAACTAATATAACATAAAACTTATATAGCCATGAAATTAAATCGATTAAGCACTGGTTGGAGATGGGTTCATCTTTCTCTTACCATTGGTTAAGGTAACATTGACGAATCTTCTGGTGTACAATAAACGTTTGTAAGCTCTACCTTTTGGAAGCTTTGGCTTTTCTTGTTTTTCAACTTTTGGAGTTTGAGATTTAACTTTACCAGCACGAGCTAAAGAACCGTGAACTTTACCCTAAAGAAATGTTAGTAATCAGACTTGATTATTCTTGGATATTGATAATGTAGGAAATTTTCGAGTTAATGTTTATATGGCGAAACTTCAAATACCTTTTATTCGTATTGACTGACTTCTTCTGTTGATCGACAATCAAGAACATCATACATTATATTCATCTTTGGTTCATGATTCAAACAACATAATCGAACATTCTACTTCAATATCTCTCTTTTACACTATTAAACATACCATTTTTATTAATTAATTATATTAAAGGTGTAACAAATTTTTATGAACGAGGATTTTTTTGAGGATGAGAGCAGTTGTGACTTCTACACGACCGAAGGCAAAGGGGTAGGTTCCTCGATCTTTGTGAGCGCGTGATGTAGGGCTCATGCCCTAAGTGTGATAGTTAGTGATAAGACCTCGAATGGTATTAGATAAATCGGGGGAACGCCGGTGATATATATTACATAATTAATCAATAGGTTTTTAGAATCATTGCTAACGTGACTACGATAATTGACAAAGTCAACAATATTATTAAAGTCAATGAGACTTTAGCTACTGGATAATGACCATAAATTAATGCATGTTGGACTTGAAAGAACCTTAGTAACCCAAGAACCAATGTGGTTATTCCTAATATGATAAATAAAGACCCCAAACACTTACCAAAGGTATGATATTCTATAAGTCTTTCATTCGATGAGAGAGTGATCAATTTATCATTCAAGTTAATTTTTGAATTGACTTTCAATTTAAATAACTGAGTTATAGCAACCCCAACAGTAATAAATGATAAGGATGTTCTCAACCATGCAAGAAATGTTCTTTCATTTGCCATCTATATAAATGTTAGTAATGTTAAACAAACAACATACAACATACAACAATAGTTTCATTAATAAATTTACATACGTGGTCTCTGGCTACTGACCCATTATTTTCTATGGAAATAGAACCTCTAAATATTTGAAATGAATTGAATTTAGGAACTTGAGTGTCCTGCTGATTCAAAGTACCATGTTCTGCCATTTGATATATCTCCTTTTTCCCTACTTGTTGTAACTGTTATTTTACTCCTGTTTAACCCTCGCGGAGAGTGATGTGCGTGCTGACGTAATAAAATGACAACGATGAAAAAAAAATTAAACGATGAAAAAAACTCTACATTAGTCTATCAGTAGAACAAACCCCTTGCACAAGGAGTTAGCTGTTCCTGCTGCTGCTGCCCTACTAAACATTGTCCTCTCTACTTATGATTCACGAAATAAAAGGAAAGAGATACATGACCTGAAATTTGTAAAAGCGGTCATCGATTATCCCGTATATACTTTTAAGAGCCTTTCATCCCTGGCGGAACTAAATTTATGAGCCTTGTTGTAAAGTAATTCTTAATAAACATTGCAATATAAATAGAATTAGGTTAGATAAGACCCCTCCCTAAGCTTGATAATTTGAGTACTATACTAGTTATCATTAAACGACACTAAAATGCTATACTGTGTATTTAATCATTGCCAATTGACAGTTGCTCAGCTTTCTATAAATCTATATTAAATGCTTATAATAATTTTTTTTTCACACCTGAAACAAAAAAAAAAAAAGAGTAATACTATTAGCTGTTTACGATGCACATTCCTGCAAAGCAAATTACAACACAAAGTACAAATTTGTTAACCGATCTGAGCCCGCGCCTTTGTTCAGTAATGATCCATAAAATATTGAGCCTGTTCAATCCTGTTAAGAAAGGTTAGTCGGACTAACTTTTCTCTATGTTCTTAGAAAAAACAGACAACCAAGAAAGAAAGTGACATTGCTAAAGAGAAAAGCATAGGCGTAGCAAATCCCTTTTTGCCAACATCACCAAGAATGTTTTTAGAACAGGCGGAGTTTTGTTGAGTTACAGTAGTATGTTCGTAAGATCTGATATCACCAACATTACCGGAGATTGAACCTAACCCAATTTGACCTGAGGATGGTTCAGCGACTTCGTCATACATGGATGAAAATTTTTGTGTATATGCAGATTGGGTGACAGTAGTTACACCTGCTTCATTAGTACCGGTAGCCCAAACCATTGTCTTCAGTGTAGTCGTTGGGTCATCGCAGTTGACAAGTAACCACTGCAATAAGAATACGATAAAGAACAATTTCATAGTGTATGTATGTATGTGTGTATGTATGAGCTTAACTAAGCGGTCTGAATGAAATGCTTGAGGATTTTAGTTTCTGATGTAGGGAGAATAAGACTTTTTACCACTTGTTTAAAAGTAAGAAACTGTGGTTTGGAAATGATGAAAAGAAATGTGTATCTTTTAAATGCAAATATGCTTGGGTTTATTCTTGGAAACAAATCTCGATTATAAATGATTGGGTCACTTTTAAAGCACCAATCTATAGAATACAGCAGTATACAAAAAAGGGAGTTAACAGAATATCTAGTGAAGAAAAGAAAATTCAAACAAGAGGGAAAAAAAAGAATATGATGATAATATATAACTTTTGAAAAGTCTGTCTTAACTTGAATTTCTTGGTTGGAATTCAAAAACAGCAGAAAAAAAAAAGAAATTCGAAACTACGCAATACGCAATACGCAATACCTTATTGTGCTGTCAAAACATCATTGCCTCGCAAAAAAATTAAGAAGCTCTCAATAAAATGTTTCATAACATAAACAGTGGCTTTGTTAGTAATGGAATTCCATATTCTTAACACATAGTACATTTAGTATTAACCATTTGTTTTTAGTTGTCTTCAGGCAGAGAAATTTTTTTTTTTTTTTTTTTTTTTTTTTTTTTTTTCTTAATTTTCTGCTGAGAAATGGAATTTGAACACCACAGAAAGTGAAATTTATTTAATCGACGTGCTTAGGTCCGAATTAAAACTCAATATAAAACTAATAACTTGTTGTTGGGAAAGTATTTTTGATGACAACATTACAAAAATAGAAGTGATGATGTACTCGTATTCTATTTTAAACCTTAATATTTGACAGGTTACCAACCCTAGGTTTTGAACCTTGACTGCGGTTTTTCCTTATCTCAATGGCTGTGAATGTGTATCATCTATTCTACTATTGTTTTCATTTTATGCATTTTATATTTCGCTATTATTATAATGTTATCCATAACTATTTACTAAGAAATTGGCCATCTAACTTCAGGTTCAATTTTTGCTCTCTTTCTTACGGCCTCACCATGAACATTGGCGTCTTTAATAAGTTCTTTTTCATCAATAGTTAAAAGACTACCTTGTTTAACTACTATTTTTCCATCCACTACCACAGTGTCAACATCATTACCTGTGGCAATATAAACTACCATAGAAACAGGATCTCTCATGGGTTGAGCATATATTTTATCATTTAAATTGATAGAAATGAAATCGGCTTTTTTACCAACTTCAATAGATCCAATTTCTTTATCTTTCCCAAGAGCCTTAGCTCCCATAATAGTGGCCATTTCAATGATTTTTTCTGCTGGCACTAAGGCTGGATCACCATGAATTGCCTTTGGTAATAAAGAGGCAAGTTTCATTTCTTGTAAAAGATCCATAACATTATTACAAGGACATCCATCACATCCAATTCCAACAGGAATATCATGTTCTAACATTTCTTTGACTTTACAAATCCCACTACCAAGTTTAGAGTTAGATGTTGGACAATGGGCAGCTGAGGCACCAGTACCATCTAAGATCTTAATGTCATTATCATCCAAATGAACCATATGAGCCAATACCGTTTTAGGTGCCAAAAGTCCTAATTCCTTACAATAAGTCATTGGAGTGTGACCTTTAGAAGCAAAGAATTCCCTATCAGGTTTAACTTCAGCACAGTGCATGGTTATTCCAATGTCTCTATCCCGAGCTATTTTCACCATAGTACGGTATAAATCTTCTGATACCCCACCAGGAGTTCTAGCTCCAAACCAAACCTCAACTCTTCCATCACCATCACCATGATACTTTTCGTAACAAGAAACAGCATTATCTAAAGATCTCTCATCTTCAATCAATCCTGGATGCATTGAAATCCCTTCTTGTGTAGCGTATCTTGGTTGATCCATAACAACTTTTCCAAGGCATCCTCTAATACCTGAATCAACTACAGCTTTAACGGCACCACCAAACCCGTATCTTTGAGCAAATAAGGCTTCAACAAAAGTAGTTGTTCCTGACTTAAGCATTTCTGAAATCGTCAACTTGGCTGCCACATATCCATCTTCTTCATCGAAACACCCTTGCATACACCAAACCCGATCACAGAGCCATTCGATTAATGGAAGATCATCTGCTGCTGTACGTAAAAGGGATTGAGCCAAATGAACATGAAGTGAAATCAATCCTGGAAGAACAATTTGTCCTTGAAAATCATAGATTTCTTCTTTGGGATACTTTTCTACCAATTCCTTGGTCTTACCAATCTCCGCAATAATATTTTTATCAACGTAGATAGCGGCATCTTTGATGATGTCCCTATTTTCATTAACTGTGATTAATGTACAATTAGTATAAAGCATTGTTTTCAAGGTCTATTCTTGTTTTAATATTCAAGCTACAATCTTGGTACTATTCTTTTCAATTTATACACTTTCGATCTTGTAGAGCAATATTGGGGTAGTATTACTTAGGCATGAGTACACCGGGGGAACCGGTCCCTACCGGTCCTACCGGTGCTCATCCGGTATCCTATTTGGTATGTGATTATCTTGCATTACCGAGATAAAGAATAAAGATAAGACATGTGAGTATGAAATAGCCATAGATGACATTCTTCCTTGTTTAACGGTTATGGTTTATATTGTTTTATAAGAATCTTGTCCATGAACCTTGAAGCTTTAAACTATAGAATTTGCACCGATTTTTTTTTTTTCAACCTCAGGTAATAAACCCGAATTCTGCTTTAAAGGAAATGTTCCTAACGCACTAGACTGCCGTTTTAGGTAGGCGACCGCTGATGACAGAATTAACGATTATTGGATATCGGTAAAATCCGAGATTCTTGATAGCTGATCAATCTTATCTGTAAACGGCATTAATTTTTCATAGGTTTTTTTTTTTATCATAGATCTGATAAAGACATTATGACTAAACTTTTCATTGTACAAGTATAATTACTTAATAAAACGCTTATTTTTGTTGAAGTTTTTTTTTTTTGTTGTTTTTGTTTTGTTGTTTTTTACTTTTATTATCAAAAATGGTAGATTTAGCAACAGTAGGAAAGAAAGTCATTAGAAAATGGACCACTAAAGAAGGGTTATTTGGTGATTTTGATTACCTTTACCTCTTCACTCCAGACTTACCATTCACAAGAAAACAACCTAAAACTCAACCATTTTTCGGGTTACATTCTGATATGCCTATTTTCCTTGGTCTTATATTAGGGTTTCAACATGCATTAGCTATGTTGGCTGGTCTTGTAACCCCACCAATTTTAATATCAGTAGCTGCAAATTTTCCTCCCGAGATTCAACAATATTTAATTAGTGCTTCCCTTATATGTTCTGGATTAATGACAATTATGACGGTATCAAAAATCCCTATACCATTTACCAAATATTTCATTGGTACTGGATTATTGACAGTCTTGGGTACATCATTTGCTACTATTACTGTTGTAAATAACTTTTTCCCTATGTTGTACGCCAATGGTGTATGTAAGACCATTGATGGTGTTCCTCAAAGTTGTCCTGAAGGTTACGGTTATGTTTTAGCTACCAGTTCTGTTTGTGCCTTGATAGAAATTTTATTATCATTTGCTCCTCCAGGAATTCTTTCAAAAATTTTCCCACCACTTGTTACTGGTCCTGTTGTTTTACTTATTGGAGGAAGTTTGATTGAAAGTGGTTTTTCTGATTGGGTTGGTGGTTCTGATTGTGTGGGAGAAGTTTGTGGTAGTGCTAAAACTTATCAGTGGGGATCAGCCCAATTTATTGGTCTTGGATTTCTTGTATATATTACCATTATTCTTTGTGAAAAATGGGGATCTCCAATCATGAAATCATGTTCTGTCGTTGTTGGACTTTTAGTAGGTTGTATTTTTGGTGCCGGTTTTGGTTACTTCAGTCATGAAAACATAGACATGGCCCCATCGGTTACTTTCCTTTGGGTCCATACATTCCCTTTGAAGGTTTATGGACCTCTTGTCTTACCAATGATTGCCGTGTATATTGTTTCAATGATGGAATGTATTGGTGATATTACTGCTACTTCTGATGTATCAAGACTTGAAGTTGAAGGTCCTGTTTATCAAGGAAGAATCCAAGGTGGTATTTTGGCTGATGGTATTTCTGGTGTATTAACAAGTTTATTTACTATGACTCCTTTGGCTACATTTGCTCAAAATAATGGGGTTATTTCTGTTACTAAATGTGCTAATAGAATGGTGGGTTATTGGTGTGCCTTCTTCTTATTAATTATGGGAATATTTGCTAAATTTTCTGCTGCCATTACCTCCATTCCTAAACCAATTTTAGGTGGTATGACTTCTTTCTTATTCTGTGCTGTTGCTGTTTCAGGTATTAAAATTATTTGTACTACTGAATTCACAAGAAGAGATAGATTTATTCTTACTGCTGTTCTTGTTCCTGGTTTTGGAGCCATGCTTGTTCCTACTTGGTTCAGTAATGTATTTGGTTATTCTGGTGACAATAGAAGTTTACAAGGATTCTTGGATGCTATTGTCCTCGTTATGGAAACCGGTTTTGCTGTGACAGGTTTCCTAGCTGTTATTTTAAACCTTTTCTTACCTCAAGTTCCTGATGAAATCGAAGAAATAAATGAAGTAGTTGTTGACACTGTTGGTTCTACTAGTGAACGTGCTTTACTGGCCTATGCATCTAAAGAAGCCGAAATGCAACAAAATGCAAAACAAATGGAATGATTTTGTTTGATTGTTTTTTTTTTCTTTATTTATTTTCTTAAAATATCTTGGTTTTTAGTTCTAATTCTGCTTTCTTAATATATTTCATATGTTGTTTGTATTTAAAGTTACACAATCATTACTCATATATAATATTCCAAAGGAACTGGTCATATAAAATAATCCACGGCAGGTTTTTTGGATGATAATGATACATTGGCTGAATTTGTAGCTTCAAATACTTTATACTCTCTATTAAAGTAATCATCAATGGATAGTATCAGGGCAACATTACCACATCTATAACAATAATTAGGAGCAGACCATACTGTGACCAATCCTTTATCAAACATTTCTTTATATCCTTCCATTACCAATTGATGAGCTCTAGCAATTAAGGAAATATCATTTTTATTTAAAAACTTTTTAACTTCATTATACCCAAAGAGATATCCTGCTCCCCTTGGAGATATTGACCATCCCGGTACATCCTCAGGATCTGACCATAATAAATCACACATTATTCCTTCATGAGGAACTTCTTGTTTTCTGTTAATAGTTTTAATTTGATCAATATCTTCAATCATAGGACTAAGACCTCCATGAATACAAAATATTCCTTGACGTCCACCAAGTATAGCTCCTAACGATAAATAATCGAAAACTTCACAACAATATCTCCATACATTCACCGATCCATACTTTCGTAAGCATTCATCATAAAACCCATATACAGTCGTTATTTGTCGAGATTCATGATTACCTCTAATTAATGTCATTCTATCGGGATATCTTACTTTCAATGCCATCAATAAAAGCAAACTTTCTAATGAATAGAACCCTCTATCAACAAAGTCCCCTAAAAACAAATATTGTGTCCCTGGACACTCTCCACCTGTTTTGAATAATGTCAATAAATCATGTAACTGACCATGGATATCTCCACAAATAGTGACCGGCGTATCTATTTCTTGAATATTACCTTCTTCAATTAGAATTTCTATAAGTTTACTACATAACTCTTCCACGTCTTTTTCCGGTATATGTTTGCATTCCTTAATATTTTCTATTGTCCTGAATTATGTTAGTATTATTTCTTCTCATAATCCTGCTATATGTTTCACTTACTCATCTAAGTCAAGCATTGTTACACGCGTATGATATTATATATATATATATATAAGTTTAGATGTCTATCGCACATTATCTCGCGGCAAGATATTTTTCCCTTATTTATATCATTAAAAAAATTCCTACACAAAAACTACACAGAATCTTAACTACTATACATTTATCAGAAAGAAACACTTACACCAACTTACCTACTCCTAGTTGGTAAAGTGTACTTCATGAAGGATCTTTGTAACTGTTTACGAACAGTAACCTTTTGAGCACCAACAAAACTATCAATACTAACTTTGATGGCTCTATTTAAGTCATTCTGACTTACAAATTCGCTTAATCTCATTTTAGCAAACGATTCAGCAAGTCTTAAGATACTTTCCAAATGACGAACAGTTATGGGGAATGATTCTGTGGCAATTGATTCTCTTCTTAAATCAGCATATACTTTTGATACTTTATCCATATCCATTTGGTGTAATTTAGGATGGATTTTAGTTCTGGCATAACCAATATATTTACTTAATAATTCTTGATTAATTGGAGAAATTTCTTGTTCTTTACGCTTATTTATATCTTCTTGTCTTTGTTTTTTGGATTTAGATGGAGTATCTTCTAAATCCATATCTAATTCATCATCCACGAGATCATCTTCATCGGGGTGAGATCTCATATGAGAATCAAGAACAAAACTAGCTAATCTTTCATCGGATTCTTCATTGACTAAATCTCTTACAACACATAAAACATCAAATCTTGATAAAATGGGTTCAGTTAAATCCACATTCTGTGACAATGTTAATGTAGAATTATATCTCCCACCATTAGGATTAGCAGCAGCTATAATAGCACATCTTGCTTGTAATGTAGTGACAATACCAGCTTTAGAAACTGAAATACTTTGTTGTTCCATAGCTTCATGAATTGAAGTTCTATCTTGATCATTCATCTTATCGAATTCATCAATTAAACAAGTTCCTTTATCAGCTAAAACCAAAGCACCTCCTTCTAAAGTCCATTCCCTGGTAATATGATCTCTTCTAACTGAAGCGGTTAACCCCACAGCGGAAGCACCTTGACCAGTAGCAAATACTGCTCTATTGGCAGTTTTTTCAACATATTTTAAAATCTGAGATTTAGCAGTACCAGGATCACCTAATAATAAAATATTGATATCACCTCTAATAGAATGTTTACCATTGATATTTTTAGGTACCCCACCAAATAATGAACAAGCAATGGCAGTTTTTATATCTCTATGACCATAAATAGATGGTGCCATAGAAGAAATAATTTTATCGATTATACCTCTTTCCTGTGATAACTTTCTGAATTCTCTTTCTTCTTCTTCAGTCCAAGAATTAATGTTTTGATCATGAATTTCCTTTTTATTTATAGAATTAGCTTCAAGAATAGTTGCAAAAACAGGGAATCCACTCTTGACATTTAATTGACCATCAAAGTTATTTTTATAAATACCCGTGATTTCAATTTCTTCACCTGGTTTAGCTATATCAACTAAATCACTTAATAATATTACTTCTCTGTGTCTTGGTAATCTACCGGCTGGAACTGATCCTGGTGATTCTTGTAAAGTAATTCTTTGATAATTTCTATACAAAGTTTTTTCACTGTTAATTCTAAATGGACCTTTAGCATGACAATTAGTACAAAAGGAAATCTTGACTTCAGTATTAGAATCTTGAATAAAAGGACCTAAAATAGTACCACATTTAAGACAATCAAATTTCACATATTTTAATTGAGGGAAAACACCAGTTCTTCTGGTAACAACACCATTTACTTTAACTAAAGTATTTAAATTACTTTCTCTTAAATCTCTTAAATTGAGTAAATTTGGATAATTAATGATTCTGACATGAATCTCTTGATGAATTTGAGAATAATTTGGATAATGTAATTCTGTAGCTTCCATAGCAACTATATCAAAAATTTTTAACATTTCAAAAGGAGATGTAGCTAAGAATAAAGCCAAAATGGCTTTAGAGTCGGTCAAATGATCATAAGATACTTCTAATGATTCAGCATTAATTTCACCTAAAGCTCTAATTCTAGCCCCATAAACAGATCTTCCTCTTTCATCAGTATATTCTAATAAGAAAGATTTTAATTCTCTGGCAATCGATCTGGAAACTGCCGGTTGTAATATCCATTCAGTTATACTTGGTGCCTTAACATCACTTAAACTCTCTAAGGATAATTCTTCATTAAAAGGATCAATTTCTTCAATATCATCCATTCCCTCTTCCATACCTTCGTCATCGTATTGTCTTCTTCTTCTTCTTTGAACTGGTAAACCATATTGATCGACCTCTTCATAATCTTCTTCTTCTTCATCTTCAAGGAAGGCTTGACTTCTAGATCGATTACCACCATTGATTAATTCATCCCTTTTATCCAATCTGGCATCAATTCTTCTTCTACTGGCAGCATCCAATTCTTCATACTCTTCATCATCAATATTTCCTTCACCAATGTCATATTGATCTTGTTGTTCATTAGCTCTATAATCACCTTCGACATTATCCATTAAATCTTCTCCTTCTTCTTCTTCACTGGGATTTAAATCAGCGACATCATTCACAATTTCTTCTTCATCTTCTTCATCTGCAAATGGTGCTGCTGGTGATGAAGCTATTGGAGGACTTGAAGGAATTGGTGATGAGTGATCTGTATTTATGTCTTCGTCATCCTCTACCTGTCTCTTTCTTGAATTACGTGTAGGACTTGACATATTTAAGGCTCTTTTCTTTGTTTTCAATGAAAAAAAGACTTATTTAAAATAACGATTGAGTTTCTTTAAAAAAAAAAAAGAGAAACGTCTTTTATCAATAAGTGCTAAAAAAAAAAAAAAATTGACGCGTCTAATTAAACAGAATTTATCCTCATTGGGAAATAATTACTTACATAATTTAATCTAAGATATTGATACATTGTAGTATCAACTTTTTTTTATAGTTATGGTATTAGTTAGATGGTATTATGATCATGTTGGAGTAATTATCTACATTTTGTATTTTTTTCCTTTTTTTTTTTTTTGTAATTATATTTTGAAATTTTATAAGTTTAGTAGTTATGCTCTAAATTTTGCAACATATACAAATATGCTGTGAAAAAAATACTTTATAACCACACAAATGACTCTAGTCTATTTCTACTTTAAAAACTTTACTTTTACTATATAAATAATGTTCTTTTCAAAGTCAGCAATACAAATAATCACTATCGCCATAAATATTGGTACAGTGTTAGGGACCAATACCACCATAACATTTATTGAAAAAGAACAATTATTACCCAATACATTAACAACACTTATTGAGGAAGAGATTTCCTCACCCACACCCACACCCAACACCTCAAACTATACCCACTCAAATTTTACAGATAAATCTGATTGGGAAGATGATTTGGAGATTATTCAACAGGACATAACTAATTTAAAATTACCGGATTTTGAAAAACAATTTGAAGATATTCATCATTTAAATCAATTTCTTGACTCAGTCACTGATCGTAAGTATCTTTTGTCTTCTAAATTATACGTAAAGTCGACCAAAACATATTTCAGTTATGCCATAGATAACAAAACAAGCAAAAATCTTGATTCATTTAAACTACTTGAGCTTAATTATGGGCCTAAAAAACTGGCCATCTTAAATAATGCACCATTATCAAAATGTGCTTCCAGTACAAAATCTTCAGGGGACATTTCAATGACTATTAACTCTGGTTGGACTGCAAGCTTTTCTCATACTATTGGTTTGAATCCTTCTTATAACATAACAGGAACTTCTTATTTACCAATTTTTGAGTTTGGCATTGATGTATCTAATACACATACTTTGTCTGGTAGCGTTACCTGTGCTTCAGAGTCAAAAGGAAAAGTTCAAATCTTGACCACTTTAAGATACGTTTATTTCCCTAAATGTAAGGGTAGATTCTATACCTTCAACAAAAAAGAAGGAGGACTCAAATTGATCGAAAATTGGAATCCTGTTTACTCTTCTAAAGATCATAAGGAATATGGTATGGTATTATACGATAACAGTAGAGGTGATGAATATGCTTGTGCTAATAAAGACGAGTTTTTAAAGTGTGATGATAATATCCTTTCAATGGACTCAATGAAATTTGATCCCGTTATTGGTCTTGATATGGCAATGAATGATTAAATTCCATTTACAATAGAAAATTGCAGCCATTTTAATGGCGCTAATGATCCTTACGCGCTATATAAAATAAATTAGTTTTAGTTAATATATACCTGTTTTCCCATAGAATATATTAATCATGAAGCGAGAAAGAGAAGAAAAAGATACCATTACTGCTGTAGATTATATAAAAGAGCAGGATGATTTGGAAAGACAGGCACGTGAATTAATGCCTTACGATCCTAATGAATGTACATATATTAAGGGCCCATTACGTCAACCAGTATTTGCTTGTTTAACCTGTTCAAGAGATAATGATCATAATCCTATAGGTATATGTTATTCTTGTTCTATACAATGTCACTCATCTCATGAATTAGTTGAATTGTTTGCTAAACGGGAATTTGTTTGTGATTGTGGTACTACCAAAATGGCCAAAACCCCAAGTGGCGCCTGTAGAATAAGGACCAAAATCGAAAATAATATTGATAGTAGGAATGACTCCACTCCTACAGTAAGACCAAGAACAGGATCTATGATGAGATCAAATCATTCATCTTGGTCATCACAAAGTAATTTAGATTTGCCTGCTGAAGATGTTCCTAGTAGCAATTCATATAATCAGAATTATAAAGGTTTATTTTGTTCATGCCTGAAACCTTACAATCCTTTAGAGGAAACTGGAAATATGTTTCAATGTTATTTTGGATTTGATTGTGGTGAGGATTGGTTTCATGAAAGTTGTATTTTAGGCTATAAGACTAATGTTTCTGGTAATGATGATCTTATCAAAGGGGAAAATGTTTTAGATAAACTTCCACCACCAGATGACGCTGCTGCCGATAATAATCAAGATAATTCATCCAGAAATGAAGAAAAATCTGGGACTAAAGGTTCCATTTTTCCTGATTTGGATGATTTTGACGTGTTTATTTGTTGGAAATGTGCTTCAAAATTCAAGAAAGCATTTGAAGAACTTGAAGAATACAATATTATATTATGTTCACTTCCACATTTTGATAATGTTGGTTGTATCAATGATTGGAGAAAGATGTATGATCAATTTAATGGGAATACCGAACCCAACACTAAAAAGATTAAACTCGAAGATAACATAGATGAGACTGAAGACAAGATTAAAAACTATGATTCTCAAGATTTATCCAAATCATACTTTTTAAAACATTCTTTTAGGCCAGCATTGAGGAAACTAAAGGATACATTATCAAAGAATTCACCTCTCCATTCATTTTTGATTAATCATCCATATATTTATATGCCTGATCCTGTTTATGAACCTCCAACAGAAGATGGTGATGATTCATCAACTTCTGGTTCTATATTAGAGGCAGGAACAGAGGCTTTACATAATTTACCAAGAGATCAAGCAATAGAGAGCATACAGGCTTATGATAAGATAAGATCAAAGTTGAGAGAATTTTTTAAACCTTTTGCTGAGCAAGGGAAAGTGGTAACAGAAGAAGAAGTAAGAGAATTTTTTAATAAGCAAAAATGACAAAAACGAAATTTTATATACATATATATGTTTTAATGACTATCATATTTACAAAATAATAATAATAATAATAATAAAATTATTGTAAAAAAGAAAATCAAAAGGAGTTGAATTCAAATTTAACCTTGAGATTTAGCTTTCTTCTTCTTTTGATCTAATTTTGCAAATTCATCTTTCCAGATATTATTACATTCACTGATGCTAATATCAGGGAAAATTTTATCAAATACTTCTTGATACCATTCTACAGGAATGAACGTGATTCCACTTTTGATTTCATCAGGAATTTCTTCCAATTCATTTTCAATATCTTTAGGGAATATAATAGTATCACAACCATATCTCTTAGCTCCTAAGGATTTTTCTCTAAGTCCACCTACAGGTAAAACTCTACCAGTAACAGTAATTTCACCAGTCATAGCAATTGTGGGTGGTAAAGGTTTGTTGAGGGCCAAAGAAATTAAGGAAGATGTGAAGGCAATACCAGCTGAAGGTCCATCTTTGGGAATAGCTCCATCTGGACAATGAACATGAACATCAGCAGCTTCAAAAAATCTATTTTCAGGGAAACTCTTTGACATAAACAGCTTAGTGAAGGAATAAGCAATTGAAGCAGATTCCTTCATAACATCCCGTAAACTACCAGTAACGTGAATACCAGCATTACCGATACCTGAACCTAATGAATGAGTAATAATAGATTCAATATATAAAGCATCACCATTTCCGGAAGAACTGAAAGAAAGACCCGTAGCTACACCAGGTGGAGGTAATTCATAAATCCGGTCCCTAGTATAAATTTCAGGTCCCACATAATCTTTCAAGTTTTCAGGTGTGATATCAAGTTTAATATGCTCAGGAATATCAAGTTTTTCTACTGCTTCTTCTTCAGGACTAGTATTACTTTTAGATTGATCTTTTTCAGCTGATGAAGCGGCCTCCTCTTCCAGAACCAGGTCTTCTGATACATTTTCATTCGATTCAGATGATACAGATTCTTTTGAAGTTGTAGTATCAGTATCATCTTTGTTCTCTTTTAATTCAGAATCTTTTTTACTAGATTTAGCTTCTGTAGTTTGAGTTTCACTTGTAGATGTTTTACTTTCTTTAGACTCTTCTTTTACTTCTGGTAGTAAGGCTTCAAGGTCTTCTACGATCTTCAAAGAGGACTTACTAAAAATTCTAGCGATTAATTTCTTGACATTTCTAAGACCACTTTCACGACAGTATTTTTCAATCAATTTAGTAATAGTAGAATCACTGATAGCAACATGATTACCTTCAAGACCAGCCTTTTTAGCAGCTTCAGGAATTAAATGTCTCTTTGCAATTTCAACTTTTTCATTATTTGTGTAACCAGGTACATTTATAATTTCCATACGATCTCTTAAAGGTCCAGGAATTGTTCCTAAGTAATTGGCAGTACAAACAAACAACACTTTAGACAAATCAACTTTGACATCAATGTAATTATCGACAAAGGAATTGTTTTGTTCTGGATCTAAAATCTCAAGGAAAGCAGAAGCAGCACCACCACCTCTACTTAAATCCAATTTATCAATTTCATCAATTAAAAGGAGAGGATTTGAGGTTTTAGCTTGCTTGAGGGCTGAAATTATACGACCAGGAATCGATCCAACATAAGTTCTTCTATGTCCTTTAACTTCATGAACATCTTGAATACCACCCATGGCTATTCTAACATATTTTCTATCCAAAGATTCAGCAATAGATCTGGCAATTGAAGTTTTACCAGTACCTGGAGGTCCAGTAAGACATAAAATCTTACCATCTACTTTACCTGAAACTCTACCCATGGAAATAAATTCCAAAATTCTTTCTTTAACATCTTTCAAACCATAATGATCACGTTCTAAAACTTTTCTGGCTTCTTTGATGTTAAAACGATCCTTGGAATATACACCCCAAGGTATAGAAGTTAACCAATCTAAATATCTTTCACTTACACCTAATTCACTGGAATGTTCATTTTGACTTTCCATTTTAGCTTTTTCAGCATTGTAAGCTTCTAAAGCCTCTTCAGGCATATTTAAATGTTTGAGTCTCTCATCGAATTTATGAGTCTTTTTATCTTCAGATTCCACAATACCTGCTCTTTTTTGTAATTCCTTGATGAATTCTTTAATAAAAAGTTTAGTTTGATATTCATCAGCTTTAGAACTCAAATTATGAATTGTGTTTTCTTTGATAACACTGGCTCTTAATTCAACCTTCAATAATTCAAGGGCTTTAGATAATCTAGTTTGAATATTCAATGATTCCAAAATCTCTTGAATTTTATGAGGATCACCATGGACAGTAGAACCTACAAAATCAGCAAATTTAGAAGGATCATTAACTAATTCAGTACCTTCCTTGATTTGAAGTTTTTCAAGGGGATTTTTACCTCCCATTCTACTTAAAAGTGCCTTTAAGGATTCCACCAAAGATCTAATCTCTGATGCTTGTCTATCATAGGGTTCATCAAAAACTGGTCTAACAGTGGCATAAGATACCTTTAATCCTTTTAAATAAGAAGTTGGAGATTTTTCTCCTTCACCTTTATCAAAGTCTCTTTTATCATTAGGAGTACTGAGATGATCCATTTCACATCTCTCCAAAGGATAACCAAGAACATTAAATACACCTGGACGAGGAGTAGTATGTCTAATGATTTGACAATGAACCCCTATGTCATGAACTGAATTTCTACTCTTTATAACATCAGTATCACCTTCTTTTTGATCCTTAACATGAAACAACACAAAATATGGTTCTCTCTTATCAATGATGGTATATATAGATCTAATGACTTCTGTATCTGTGATGTTTATGGCGAAAGGACGTCCTGGAAGTGGTGGGCGATCTTTCATTGGAATGGCTAATAAAGGTGGATAGACTCCTGTATTAGGATCTGCCTGAGGTGTCAAATTACCCTCATTGTCGTCGTTATTATTATTATTGTTGTTGTTATTATTATTATTATTGTTATTATTATTGTTATCCCCTGGTGGTGATGAAGAAGTCCCACTAGCCTCAGAGGTTTGCTCTGGGGTTTCCACTTCTCCTTCTTTATCACCTTTGTCTATATCTTCTTTCTTTTGATCTTCTTCTTCTTCCTTCGAAGGCTCTTTCTTATTTGGTTTATCTTCCTCTTTTTTGCCTTCATCTTCAGCAGGAGTTTTGTCGTCCTTAGAAGGACCTTCTGATTTTAATGATAAGTTAGTGTCAAATGGTCTATAAGTTGGCAGACTGTAAGGTATTCCTCGTCTTGTACCTCCCATTCGTTGTTGTACCAGAACAGACGTGGCATATCTTACATGTGCAAGCCTTTTTGTCTGAAATCTAGCCAAGACATTTACCACTTGGCTTTTGCTTCTAATCATTATATTCAACACGATATGTACAGATAATTTGCCTCCAATTACTAATTTAGTGCGGTGAAATATCGGTGATTGTTGAATACTCGGGGAACGGTCGTGTGCGCACACACATAGAGATCTAAAAGGCTGCAACTGTTGCTTATATATATATTCTATGTAATCTTAAATACTGTACGCAGTTTTTTACCTGAAGAGTTAGTGGAATTGTCAGAAAATTGTCTGGTTGCTGTCTGTTTCAGCTTACTGTTTGGAGAGTCATCGGTTTGGAAATTATCATCACCATAATAACTAAGAATATTGGTACCGTCTTGATCAATGTTCAATCCTCTTTGAATACCACCAGAGAGATTTAATTTTTTAGTCTTTTTCTTAGGGGGATCGTCTGAAGAAGGATTAACAGATGTTTGGGAGGATGATTTGTGAACAATAGTTGAATTGGCACTGGCAAATTCATCGTCAGTTCCAGAAGGATTATCGGGTTTAGTTGGTTTTGATGGGGTTGAAGAAGAAACTCTCCTTGAGGGAGATCCCGATTCCATTATTGAAGTGGAATTAGCATCAATGTCTTTATCATCATTAATACCACTAAGGGAATTATTAAGAACCTCATCTAATGAAAACTGGTCTTTATTTTCATCAAATAATTTCCCATAGGGAGCTCTTTTAGTGGGAGTGAATTCTGGTGATGGTGATTTTGGTGAGTCTGAGTTATCGAAATTTTCCACAAAGGATAATCGGGATGGGGTTTTACCAGGTGACTTTCCAGGAGAAGCTCTTGATGCTGTTGCTTTACCCAATTGTAATTGAGCAGGTTTCAGTTGTTGATATTGTTGTTGATGTGGTGTTGAATGTTTATGCGGAGTTGATTGCGGATTATCACTTATTTGTTGTTCATCAGTCTGTTTCTTTAAATTAGCTCCAAACAGTTTGAAGGTATTATATTTCCCTCTTGTTATTGTTGGCTTGGGCTTAGTTATTTGTCTTTGTTGTATTGGAGAAAGGATATTACTTCCTCTTTTATCAGGAGCAAATATCGATTTATTAATAGAATTGGCTGTGGGGGATAAGTAATTTGACGATGATCCTTTACTATTGGATGTCATGATTCGGCTTAAATAGGGAGATGTGGCAAATGTCAATCTTCTATTACTATTAAAATCATTTCTATTATTTATTCTCTTGGAATTCAATGATGTTTGATTGTAATTTTGGGTTGGATTTGAAGTATTGTCTTTTATTTGTTGTTTTAATTTATTTATATCATCTTTCATCTTTTCTATCTTAGATTCACTAACTTTTTCCTTAGTGGTCCATTCCTGTTTCAATTTATTGATAATAATTTCATAATTATGACATTTTTTAGTTAATTCTTCTATATTATCATTGGGGTTGATATTATTGTTCTGTGGTGTTGGGGGTTGTGAAATGGTGATTACTTTTAAGATTGCCAAACTAATTAACTTCTTTCTAAGTTGGTCTTCTTGCTCTATTGCTTGTAGTTCGAACTTTGTATCATAATGATTCAGTAACATTGTTTTTCTTTTAACATAAGCTGCTTACTTTAATAGTAATAACAATTAAGCGTGATGAATTTTTTTTGTAAACATTGCAAAATCTCATGTTGCGTACAGGAATAATGATTTAAAACTGAGAAAACCTCATCAGATTTTAAATTTAAAATCACCTTTAATATCATGAAAAATATTAATGAAGATAGTAAATCATTATATAATGTTTGTCATGGACAAAGAAGAAGAAGACATAGGTTTGATAAAAACAAAATACGCCCATATATCGACAAAGGAGTTAAATTATCGTCTAATAGAATAGAGATTGATCCTGATAAAGTTTCCATAGAAGATATTCAAAGAGGTACGGGAGGAATTGTACCGCCGGATGAAGTACTACAGAATTATAGAGAATCGGTAGTAAAAGTACCTATTAAACCACGAGAATCATTTCCAAAGAATAATCAACTTCCAGAGTCGGATTTATTGAAAGTACTCCATTATTATACAAGTAGAAGGCTGCAAGTGCAAAATTTAGGGTTGGAGAATCATTTAGATGAAACGGCATTATTGGCTTTTGGTGTTTTAGTAAACAATTGGGCCGATGATATAGTGGCTAACCAGACAGAAGACATGTATAATGAGAAGGATGTAATGAGTGACAGTGAAACCAGTAATGAGAAAAATGGTGAAACTGTAAGTTATGATAGTGAAGATGATAGTGACAGTGTTGACAATGATTATGATAATAATAATGACAAAATTAATGACAAAGTTAATGACAAAATTAATGACAAAGTTAATGACAATAATAATAATAAAAATAATGATAACAATAATGACAGTAGTGATAGTGAGAGCAGCTCCAGCTCCAGCTCCTATGAGTCAATTTCTAACTCCGATTCTGAGTAGTTACATAAACGTGATATATCCTTTGAATGAAGTTGTAAATTAATAGAAAATTATATATATATATACTAGTTATCTTTTGGATCCTCCTTGACTTCTTCTTTTTCTTTTTCTTCATCTTCTTTTTTGGTTTCATTCTTCAGTTCTTCCCGAGCTTTCTTCTCAGTTTCAGCTTTCTTTTGATAAGCAGTTTCTTTACCTTCATCAGAGTTACTAGTATAAATGTTAAAAACACGATAAAGTAATTCTTGAGTATCTTTCTTATTAACCATAAGATTGACATTGGTTCTACCTTTCCATAATGGCAAGAAAAGATCTTCTAAGTTTTCACCTCCTCTAGATACATTAAGGAATAAACATCCTTCTTCAACTTGATCAAGTTTAGCAGAAAATTCTGGATCGATTCCTGATTCTTTAATGTAATCTATTTTGGGGAATCCTTCTTGGAAAAGACGTTCCAAAAGGTTTAAATTACAAGTCAATGTTCTGTTATCACCCAAGTATTGTCTTATTGTATGTAAACATTCATTTTGAACTCTCCAAGAACAACTACTACTATCATTACGTTGAGCAACAAATAATTTAATTCCTCCATGAATCAATTTCAATTTTTGATCACTCATAGATAAAATATTTTTCACAATTGGTGCAACATAATAAATAGTTCTTAATGGTTCACCAGTAGCATTTCTAACTAAAGTACAATCTCTTGGAAAGTTATCTTTAAAGCCATAAAACGACCAGCATTTTTGTAATTGTTCATGGTTTTCATCTAAAAAGATAAAAGGTTCTTCATTTGCATCTCTAGGTAGTCTTTCTTTTTTCTTTGCTGGTTCACTATTACCATTAGAATTAGAATTAGAATTAGAATCATCAACTTTTTGTTTTTTATTACTTGATTCAGTATCTTCTACATTTAATGATCTTTTTGATGATGCTTCAGGATCAACTTTTTCTATAACAGTAATGAAAAAGCCCCCTGTGTTTTGTAAATGAGGGTAAACTCTTATACAGTTTTGTAAATTAAACTGTTGAGCTTCTTCTTCCGATGGTGGAAATACAGTTTCAGCGACATCTTCAGCTCCTTTTTGTCTTTTTTCCATATCCTTACCGAAAACATCCCAGGTACTAATACCTTGACGTCTAATTAAGCCAGGTAACTCATTAGAACAATCAACAACTTTGATTTGTTGACCCCATTTTCTTAAAGCTGATGCAATGACAGCTTCATTTTCTACTGGAGATAATGAACAAGTGGAATAGACCAATCTACCACCCTTTTTAAGCAATTGTAATCCTCTATTTAAGATGTTAACTTGTAATGAATGTAAGCCTAAACCATTACCCACAGTGAAATCTCTCCACACATTAATGTTCTTTCTCATAGTACCATCACCAGAACATGGAACATCACATAAGATTCTATCAAACTTAAGAAATTCAGATGCACCATCAAATTTAATTCTTGGAAATAATTGAGCATCATGATTAACCACAACAAAGTTTGGGGAATTTAATCTTTTAACTTGATGAACCAACATATGAGATCTTTTATAATCAGAATCATTAGCTAAAACAAATCCAGTGGGAGCTTCTTTTTCATCTTCAGAATGTAAAGCTTCCACTAATTGAGCAGTTTTAGAACCTGGAGCAGCACACATATCAAGAACTGAATGATGAGGTTTAATATCCATCAATAATGGTGGAATCATTGATACGGCTTCTTGTCTAGAGATATTACCTACTTCAGTTTCTAACACCAAAAATCTTTGAGTGGCAGCAAATTCTTCATTTTTCCTAATAACATTCTTAGGAACATCTATTTGCCAACCTAATTGATTAGGATAATAACCTAAATTCTTGGGTGCTAATTTAACTCCTTCATATTCAGTATCTGCCAATCTAGACACATGATTATTGACGAAATTCTCTTTGATCTCATTGGCATGAGATCTAGAACCAGTGATTCTAAAAGTTAATGGTAATCCTTCTTGACAATGTTTTTTAAAATCATCCCATTCTTGTTCAGGTATAATATTCATAGCTTTATAATACTTTTCCCATTTTTCATTTTCTTTGACAGTTTCTGACCAACTGTCTCTACCACCTTGATTAGATCCTCTATTACCAAATTTCTTAGAGTCTCCCCCTTTATTCTTTCTAAAGTTTCTTTTTCCCATATTGATTAATTTGGTGGAGTTTCTCCAGTGTTGCATTCAATAGATATTTGCAAAAAAAATTTTCTCATCGGGCTTCCCGGTTTCGAGCGCTGGTGCTTTTGGTGCTTGTCGCTGTTCATCGCAAAATTAGCGTTTGGCTGTGAGGAATAATAATTAAAGCCAATGGCTGCTACATCTGGAGCATAGTGGAGTTAAGTGTCATAAAAACTTGAGTTTACGTAGTATTGGCCTGAGTATTTAGCTGAGTATATAGATAAGTATATAGCCAAGTATATATGAATTTAATTGACATTTAATTATTATAAAGTTCTAGTTTTTGATCTTTGTTTTTTCCCTTGTTCTTCTGCCTTTTATCTCCACCAAAACTGATCGATTTAGTGGCTTTGTTTTTTTTTTCTCTCTCTCTTTTTCTCTAGTGTCACACTATCAAAGTCATCTATCTGAAATTCACACTTATCAAGTAATACTCTTCCTGCTTTATAAACCACATGAATAGTTGGAAAGCACGAATGGGTGCAGTATGTATAATATAAAACTTGCTTTAGAGAAAGTTAACTTGCTTTAGAGAAAGTCATTTTGTGTTGTTCTCCCATTAATATACTAACTACTAGTAGGTGGGAACACTTGTTGGTGTCACCCTATTCACAAAATTAGATGGTAGAGATCAGAATATATCACTTAAACCATTATCAGGAGATGATTCTAAAAGGATTCTTTACTATTATTGGAGTTCATTATCCATTCCCACGAACTTAAATAGTTTTAACTTGACGGTGTTGAATAGTTGTCTATTAGCATTTTTTATTTTTGCTAACATTATAAAATGGTGTTTCTTTGGTACATTATCTCAACGGGAAGTTGAAAAATTAAAGAATAAAATAAACTATACTATATGGGAGTTTATATTTGGTGGATTAATATTTCTCAGAGATATTAACAATAATGATAAACTTAAAAATAGCAATGATTCAACCTCCCAAATAATTCAAAAAGAGTTGTTTAAATTTTCTGGATTATTTTTATGTGTATTATTATTGAAATGTTTCCACTCTTTAAGTGCTGATAGGGCTTATACATTAACATGTTACACCCCACATTCACATTTGTCAAGTTATAAATCTCAAATCATGAGATTTAGTTGTGGTATTGTGATATTAAATCTTGTGGATTTGTTATTGATGGGATTTTTCTTTTATGAAACCTATTATAATTATTCTGGTAATAAAGTATTAAGTTTCAAAGACAATATTTTGGTTGCAATTTTTGGTTTTGAAATTATTAATATGTATCCTTCAATTTTTTTAACCACAGTTAAATTTGTTGCTGCTTATTTACATGATTCCACTTTCCCCAATAATAATGCTAAATCATTACAAGTTAATAAATCCAAATATGTGAATTTATTTGATTTTTTCATAAATTTTACCACTTTTTCCATGACCTTTATATTTGCTGGTATATTTCTTTACTACTACACTTTCCCAATTCATATTTTACCATCATCTTACCTTAGTTTGAGACTTTTAATTATCAAATCCCGATGTTTGATAAGCTTAAAGAAGAAGAAACTCAAATTAAACCAACCATTGGATTACGATACTGATATGAAGTGTACAATATGCTTTGATTATTTAAACGATTGTGAGTCCGATGGTGTTCGTTGTCTATACGAATGCAATCACAATTTTCATTATACCTGTTTGAAGAATTGGCTTCAATATTCTGCTTGTTGTCCAAATTGTAGGACTAAAGTTTGATTTCAAATTATTTATATTTATTAATGGTTCGGCGTTTAGGATTTAGGGTTTTATTTTAACTGTTATATATAATTATGATACTTATTTACAGTTTTTTTTTTAAAAAAAAAAAAAAATATACATAAGATGTATTTCAAATAATAAAACATGGAGAAGAAGTGAAATTCATTTTTCTTTTTCTTTATCTTTATCTTTATTTTCTTTTCGTAAGTTAATATTGCTGTTTATTTAGTTTTTGCTTGGTTCCTGTTCAAAAATAACTATTTCCATTAGTACCATTAGCTATTCCAGCTGTAAGTGTGTCAATATCAGGTTCATCATTCGTAAGCTTTTTAGCTAAATCATCTATATTGTTATTTTCGTCATCGTTTTCTTCATTGATGAAATCATTATATTCATACTCTTCCTTGTGAGTGGATAGTCTCTTATCATTTCTATGATCTAGTTTACCTTTATCATCAATTTCATCACCATATTGATCAAAAAAGGATTCAGATGACCCTATAGAACTATTTCCTGGAGTATGAGAGTTTATAACATTATGATCATGGTCGACATCATCATGATTGTCATTTTCATCATCTGATAAAGAATCTTTATGTCCCATAGCATCACCAGCTGACGACGAGTCTGTAGTTGCCATTGCTTGAGCCTTAAGTTGTTTCTTAGTCAACTTGCTTTCTCCATTTTCTTGTCTTATAGCTTGTTGCTCCCGGTACTTAGCCAAATATATTTTCAAAACTTCAGCATAGTTCTCAAATCCTAAATCATGCATAGAATATAAGATATCTTCACCATTAATGGTTTTCCGTTTTTCTCGAAGACATCTATCACTTCCTTCACTAGTCACAAAGGAAATAAACTCTGATACACATTCTTGCATGCATTCTTTAGCATCTTTAGATACTTTAGCCGATGCTGGTAAGGTATTTTTCATCAATCTGGCAACATTTGCAATTGGTAATAGCCGATCTTGTTCTCTTAATTCCACCTCATGTGGGTTTATTGAATTTGGATCCATATCTTTGAATTATATGATCATATATATGTGTGTGTCTATATATACAGATATTTCCCTGTCGTTTTTTTCTCTATTTTTTAGAGGTTAAACTCTGATTACTTTGTCAAGTCTGTTAATGGCTAATTTCTACCAAAGCGGGTTCACTTAGTTTTCTTTTTTTTTTTTTATATATAAAAATCTCATTCTGAAAAATACTCAACATTAAGTAATCCTTGGCACATAGCCTACGTTAGATTTAAATAAAAACGTCAAGAATAGCTATAAAATGACAAATACTCCTGATAATAATAATGCTATAGCATCTAATTCCAAAGGAGCAACGTTTTTGATGTTGACGCAAGTTTTTTCCAAACTCTTAACGTTTCTTTTGAATCAATTGTTAGTACGACTTGTATCCCCCACATTATTTGGTATTTCAGCATACCTTGAATTCTTATATTCAGCGATCCTTTTCTTCAGTAGAGAAGCAGAAAGATTATCAATTCAAAGAACAAGTAATAATAAAGATATTAAACAAACATATCAATCTATTTTGAATTTTGCATGGATACCTTTAATAATTGGGTTTCCCCTTTCTTGTTTAATATTTTATTGGCAGTTTAAAAGTGAAACTTTCCATCATGCAATATCAGTATCAACAACTGAGTATTTTATAAGGACGGTAATATTGATTTGGTCTCTGATATTAATTGAGCTTTGTACTGAACCATTATATGCTATTAGTCAATATGATTTGAATTTTGCTAAAAGAAGTAAATATGAAGGAATAGCCATATTCTTAAGATGCATAGTTACACTAGGTGTTATTTATCTAATAGATCAAAATGTTTCTGTTGAAATTCGTAATGGAAAGATTCTTTGGGCATTTGGTTTGGGTCAAATTGTATATTCCCAAACTCTATTTATTTGTTATCTTCAGAAATACGTTTATGAAAATAACACCTTTAATTATTTACCATCAAAATTTGAAGAAAAAGAGAATAAAAGGTATTTCGATACCACTGTTGTTAGCTTTTGGAAAATTTCATTTATTCAAATGATTTTCAAACAGATTTTAACTGAAGGTGATAGGCTCTTAATTAGTGGATTTTTTTCCGTTGAAGAAACAGGAATATTCTCTGTGGTAACAAATTACGGTTCTATTATTGCAAGACTTTTGTTTCAACCAATTGAAGAATCTTTTAGACTTTCATTCACTAAAGGATTATCTAGTTCTCAATCTAAGAAAAATCATGTTCAAAGTGCCGTTGGTTCAATAAGAATATTAATGATGTTATACTTTCAACTTTCAATCTTAATCATTTTAGCTGGGTTTACTAATGCTCCATATTTACTTCGAATTTTATTGGGTGGTAAAACTTCTGCTTGGGAAGATACTGATCTTTTTCATGTGTTTCAATATTATGTTTTATACATTCCATTTTTGGCATTCAATGGTATCCTTGAAGCCTTCTTCTCTTCTGCCGCTAACACCATTGAGACTAGAAATTATTCCTACTTCATGTCTTTTCTGAGTGTATTTATGATATTCTTACTGTATATATTCATTGGAAAATGGCGTATGGGGATTATGGGGTTAATATTGGCTAATTCAGTTAATATGTTGATAAGAATCATTTATTGTGCTACATTTATTGATTCATTTTTATCACAAAATGATATCAATATCAATTACTGCAAAATCCTCAAATTTTTGGGTACTAATACTATCATAGGAATAATGTCCTTAGCAGCCAATTACTACACACTAGGATATACTTGGACCTCAACTTCAATTTTAGATATAGTCAAAAGCGGTTCCATTTGTGTTGGTTGTCTTACTTTAATGTTATCTACTATAACACAAGAGCTTAAACTGGTATTGGCTTTATTTAAAGGAAAATTAAATAGATAATTAGGATATAATTAAAACAAACAAAAAAAATTAATTTTTAGAATCGGAGTTGCAACATTAGATACCTTAAAGCTACTACATAACCAAAGAAATGCCATTCGTTTCGCCTCCACCACGGGTAGCCTACTGTGCTGAATTACTTCCCTCCAGTGATGGTGCCACTCATTGCTAGGAATAGCGTAATTGATTACTCAAATTAGCTAATTCCTGACCGCGGGGATCGAACCGAACACTTCTGTTGTAATAGTAGCTCAAAAGTACACAATCAATGCGCTTCTGCCACAAGCCATCACAGCAAGTATTAAGTGAAAAATGAAGGACTATATTTGATATTGTAATTTAAAGTTAATTTCCATTGATTTGAAAGTTAAGCTTTAACTATAATATTTCTATGATACTATTATATGTTACATCGAAGAGTTAAAACAATGTATTTTATCATTGTAACTCTTTTCCTCCCTTCATAGATATGTAAAATAATTATTTTAACATATATTATTGAAAAGAAAAAGTAATATGGTCAATTTTTATCTAATAAATAAAAGCAAAAGAAATAATACGTTTTGTAAATAGAATAAGTTTTAGACAATTTGATTGAACAGTAATTTCTAATGATTTGTACTTAGAAGGTAATTATCAAGCTTTTATCAATAATCAATTCCAAAAACTAAAACCAGAAAATATTATCATCATTCTCACTCATTTACTTTCAAAGATATAATTAATCTTAAATGATAAGATGTCAATAGTAGATGTACTGAGAAGCGTAGATGAGCTAGCCAAAGCGATTAATGAAAAATCACAAGAGTTAACTCGTTTAAAGACACAATATTCAGAAAAGTTACTGTTGCTTAATACTTATGTGGATCATCTACCAGTTACAAGTGATAGCATAAATGAAGATGAGCTTTTGGAACAGATAAATAAAGATGTCAAATGTGAAAATTGCTCTCATACGGTGTGGAGTAATCTGAACAAGGATTCAAAGTTTGTTGTTTTACCCAAAGGCGTTGTAAGAAATCCCAATTTAAATATAGGAAAGGACCAAAGTACTAATAACACTATACGACATGAAGACACGATGCAAAATACAAATAAAGAGACATATAATACAACACATAATAATCCGAAGAATAAGAAATTTTTCAATAAGTCCAAAAAAATATGTTCTTATTGTAAAAAGCCAGGACATTCAAGATCTAAATGCTTTGTAAGGCTCAGTAAAGAAAGTTAAAATCAACTTGGTAAGACAAAATGGACAGATTTCAAATTCGAAATTACAACTTTGATATATATACATTTATACATATATATATATTGACCTATAATACATTTTATAAACACTACTGAGTTTATTTGGCTGCTTGGACCATTGCCTCTAAATTATTGTTAGTAATAAGTTTTAAATAAAATAACCTCCCTTCCTCTTTCACCATCTTAAATCAACATACCTCTTCTTGATGCATCTTGTAATAAAGTGCAGTCTACTGCATTAGGACTCATTTGGACATAACGAACGGTTGAACCTCTAATGAATAAATTCTTCACTGAACTTAAATGAGGATATTTGGTTTCATTAGTACAGGATATATTGTCTAACTTTAAGTTAAGATATTGGTCAACTGATTTCAAAGTCCCCTTAATTTCTATGTCGTTCTTCAACTCTACGACTACCTCTTGATCAACTAATGTTTTGAAAAAACTGAAAAATAACATCTCTTGTTACAAGGTTCGATGAAAGAAAAAGTGATTAACGCATTTTGCGAGCGTATTTTAGAGAGAGAGATTTTACCGTGGAGATGGTATTTTATATATATTTTTATCTTTTATTTTTTATTTTTATTTTTATATTCTTAAAACACTCTTTAACTTATCCAGGAAAGCAAAATAAATAGCTTGTTGCTGTGATATGTCATAATTGATCTTTCAACTTTTCTAACTCATTTTTAAAATTGTTGTAACTGGTATCAGAACTCTTGGACTCATTAGATTTACGATCTTTGTGCTTCAATTTAGATTTACTTTTATGTTTCAGACCATGTTTGTGTTTATGTTTGTGCTTATGCTTGTGCTTCCGTTTATGCTTTGATTTGTAAACATCTGCATATATGTGAGACGAGTTGGGGGTTCCACAAAGGCTATATCCGTGAGCGCTACCATTAATATCAAGGCTTCTATCACTAAGTATGTTAGCGTATTCATTTCTCTTTGTTAATTCAGAATCAACAAGGGGATATTGACTTATTTGGGGTCTAACCTGTGGTGAAAATGCCTGCCTGTTATCAATTGTATTGGCTATTAAATAAGGATTATCAGGTTTTACAATCAATTCATCCTTGACATTATTAACATCAAACCCTAAAGGATCAAATCTTCCAAGGACATTAACAGGCAATGGTTTTCTTTCTGGTTTCAATGATACCAATGATGGCTTAGATCTAGGCATGTTTACCTCAGTAATCTTGAAGAATTCTGAATCATAAGGTTCTTCATCTTCAACTTTAGTACCATCTTGATTCATATCATTATGATTTTGAGGATCATAACTTTGTTCATCAAATTTTCTTTTATTACCTTGAGCATTAAACTTTGCTAGTTGATAATTTGATGGAGATCTTCCCCTGACAATTAATGGTGGGGTCCCAATCGATGCTACTTTGGTATATCTTCCATCATCTAATACCCCTAATAACTCCACTTTTAAAGTATAATGCCTATTAACAAAAGCTGGTTTACGATAACTAATTGAAGTTGAAAACTGGATTCTTTCATATCTTGCAACAGTAGCGATTTGATCTTCTGGATAAGTATTTATAATAGTTGAATCTGAATTAGCTTTAGTTATCAATTCTTTTGTATTAGCAAAAAATACCTTATTAAAGTGACTAATTTTTGAATCATTTCTAATATTGGCACATTTTTTCACCACATCATGTGGGGGTAATTTCCCAGGTATAATCGGATATATAGGTGGTTGATATTGAGGACCTTTATCTCTTTTAGCAGTATGTTGAACTAAACTAACTTTAATATCATCTTCACAACATTCTGAAATTAATCTAAGGGCAAAACATTTTAAATTATGTTGTTCCCCTTTATCATCAAAAATATGAAACTTATGATCCAAAATAAAATCATCAGGTTTACTTTGGAACTGGAATGCTGATACCAATGTAAAGTAATTTCTTTTATATCCTATCCATTCACCATTAACAAACTCAAATCCTCTATCAATTCTAGCCGTAAGTTTGGGGGTTACCACTTCATCATTCGAACTAACATAAACTTTTCTAATAGATTTAACCTCATCAAAATCAGGTCCAACTTTAAATTGTTGTCCTGATCTTGGAGCTACTTTCTTCTTGTTATCATCATATGGTGTGGTTATTTCTTCAGACTGGCTGCTAAATTCCTCAACGGAACTATTCATTAAAGTCTTGATACTAATCTTTTCTTTATTACTCCTTGTTCGGGAAGAAGGAGCAACATTTTCTTTGTTCTCTTCGGTGAGAGTATTTTTGCTCTTTTTTACCATGGTATTGTGTCTAATCAAAACAAATTTATTGTGGTTTTAGCGGCTAAATTTGAGTTTTTATGTTTTGCGGTTTTGCAGCTGTCACAAAGTTCGCTTTTTGTTAGACAGGGAACCACTAATGTGACGTACGAAAGAACCAGGAGTGATTGAAAACAGAGAAATGAATATATATATAGATATTCCTATTGTTTAGTCATCTTTATCTTTTGAAATTCAAATTCCATAGACAGTTACTTAACCGGTCAAGATACTTGTATTTGCAACCTGGGTTATGTGGTTTATGCACGACTCATCTTTTTAAATTATCAAGGTTTTTTTTTCTCTCATCTCATCTCTATAGAACAAGAAACAATATAGTATGGGTAAAAAAGCTATTGATTCACGTATCCCTGCGTTAATACGTAATGGGGCTCAAGAAAATCAAAGGAGTTTCTTCTTTATTGTTGGAGATAAAGCAAGAAATCAATTACCTAATCTTCACTATTTAATGATGTCAGCCGATTTAAAGATGAATAAATCAGTATTATGGGCTTACAAGAAAAAGTTGTTAGGGTTCACATCTCATAGACAAAAGAGAGAAGCTAAGATAAAGAAGGATGTTAAAAGAGGTGTTAGAGAGGTTAACGAACAAGATCCTTTTGAAGCATTCATTTCCAATCAACATATTCGTTATGTTTATTATAAGGAAACTGATAAAATTTTAGGTAATACTTATGGTATGTGTATTTTACAAGATTTTGAAGGTATTACTCCTAATTTGTTAGCCAGAACAATAGAAACTGTTGAAGGTGGTGGTTTAGTTGTTATTTTATTAAAATCCATGTCATCTTTAAAACAATTATACACCATGTCTATGGATATCCATTCTCGTTATAGAACTGAAGCTCATAATGATGTTGTTGCTCGGTTTAATGAAAGATTTTTATTATCATTAGGATCTTGTGAAAATTGTTTAGTGGTGGATGATGAATTAAATGTTTTACCAATTTCTGGTGGTAAAGATGTCAAACTTTTACCACCTAAAGATGATGATGAGATATTACCAAGAGAACAAGAATTGCGTGATTTGAAAGAAAGCTTAGCCGAAGTTCAACCTGCAGGGGCCTTAGTGGATTTATCTAGAACAGTTAACCAAGCTCAAGCAATCTTGACTTTTATTGACGTTATTTCTGAAAAAAGTTTAAATAGTACTGTTACTCTTACTGCTGGTAGAGGTAGAGGTAAATCTGCTGCTCTTGGTATATCTGTGGCTGCTGCCATTTCTCATGGTTATTCCAATATTTATGTTACTTCTCCATCTCCAGAAAACTTGAAAACTTTCTTTGAATTTGTTTTTAAAGGTTTTGATGCCTTAGGTTTTACTGAACATTTAGATTATGACATTATACAATCAACTAGTGCTTCTTTCAATAAAGCAATTGTTAGAGTTGATATTAAACGGGATCATCGTCAAGTTATCCAATATATTCAACCAAATGATCACCATGTTCTTTCTCAAGCAGAATTAGTGATCATTGATGAAGCTGCTGCTATCCCATTACCTATTGTTAAGAAATTAATGGGACCATATCTTATTTTCATGGCTTCTACTATTAATGGTTATGAAGGAACAGGAAGATCATTATCCCTCAAACTCATTCAACAACTTCGGGATAATAATAACACCAATGAAACCCTGAAAGATACTGTTGTAGCATCAAGAGATAAGAAATCTGATAATTCTACTGTTGCTTCTAGTAGATCATTAAAAGAAGTGGTATTGGATGAACCAATTAGATATTCTCCAGGTGATCCAGTAGAAAAATGGTTAAATAATGTCTTATGTCTTGATGTTTCTTTAAGTAAAAATTCAAAATTTGCTACTAAAGGTTGTCCTCATCCATCAGAATGTAATTTATTCTATGTTAATAGAGATACTTTATTTTCATATCATCCTGTATCTGAAACCTTTTTAGGAAAGATGATGGCTCTTTATGTTGCATCTCATTATAAAAATTCACCAAATGATTTACAATTAATGAGTGATGCTCCAGCTCATCAATTGTTTGTTTTATTACCTCCAATTGAACCAGGTGATAATAGAATTCCAGATCCCTTATGTGTCATACAATTAGCTTTGGAAGGTGAAATTTCAAAGGACAGTGTACGAAAATCATTATCAAGAGGTCAAAGGGCCGGTGGTGATCTTATTCCTTGGTTAGTATCTCAACAATTTCAAGATGATGAATTTGCTTCTCTCTCTGGTGCAAGAGTTGTGAGAATAGCTACTAATCCTGAATATTCAGGAATGGGTTATGGTTCCAGAGCATTGGAATTATTGAAAGATTACTATGAAGGTAAATTTACTGATATTAGTGAATCAGATGTACCCAAAGAAACTACCATTACAAGAGTAACTGATGAAGAACTTGCTAATTCATCATTAAAGGACGAAATTAAGTTAAGAGATGCTAAACAGTTACCACCATTATTATTGAAACTTTCAGAAAAACCACCCTACTATTTACACTATCTTGGTGTATCATATGGTTTGACTAATCAATTGTATAAATTTTGGAAACGGTCTGGCTATTATCCTGTTTATATTAGACAAACCGCAAATGAATTAACTGGAGAACACACAGCTGTTATGTTGAATGTTTTAAATAATCGTGATGATACTTGGTTGAAAGAATTTTGTAAAGATTTTCAGAAGAGGTTTTTACAATTATTATCATATGATTTTAAGAAATTTACAGCAATTCAATCATTGAATATTATTGAATCTACTAATTTTTCTTATAGTGATAATAAGGTGAAACAATTAACCAAAAATGAACTTGATGAAATATTATCACCTTTTGATTTGAAAAGATTAGATTCTTATGCTAATAATTTATTAGATTATCATGTTATCATTGATATGTTACCATTAATAGCACAAGTATATTTTGGTAAAAGAATCCAAGACATAAACTTATCATCAGTTCAATCAGCGATTTTATTGGCCATTGGGTTACAACGTAAAAATATTGATGATGTATCTAATGAATTAAGGTTGCCCTCTAATCAATCTATGGCTATGTTTGCAAAGATTGTTAGAAAATTTTCAACCAATTTCAGAAGTATATTAAATAAATCAATTGAAGAAAATATGCCAAAATTAGAAGATGAAGCTGTCAAAGAAATTGAAGGACAAAATGAATACATTGATGCCGAAAAAGTCAATAAAGATTTATCTAATACTATCGAAGAAGAAGGTGAAGATGTTATGGATGATTATAGATCGAAACAACGTGAATTAATCAATGCTATTAAAATGGACAAATATGAAATTGATGATGATAATGAATGGAATAATAATGATAAATCTCTTGCTAAAGCAGCTACGGGTAATGGAGTTGTTGCTGTAAAAGATAAGAAAATTAAAAGAAAGACAGAGAATTCAAATGACATTTATGAACAAGAAATGAAATCAGTTCAAAAGAAGCCTAAAAAGCTGAAGAAATAAACGCAATAACAATGGAGAAAATATATATATGTGTGTGAAGAGAGGAGAATTGGATTTAATTATTTTCTTTATTTAGTTTGTCTATAGATTAATAATAAAATAATTATTTTTTCACAAATTTTAAAATTTCATCTAATGCCCAATCTACCAAATCGAATAAAGTTGAATTTTCGTTTTTAAAATCGGCTAATTGTAAATCCGATTTCAATTTAGGGTCTAGATCTGAATTAATATCACCATTTTTAAATAAATTTTTATGTGAATTTTCATAAGCTGGCCAAACAAAATCATCAAAATAATTTGGTGGATCAACCCAAAATCCAGCAACTGTAGAATATCCTTGTCTATTACTTCTTCTAGTTTTTAAAGTATTATAAGAGGCATGATAAAACAACTTTATATCGAATAAATCAGATACATTTGGATCATGAAAAAGCATAAACCCATCAACAATTATTATCAAATAATTCCTAAAGGTGTCATTAATCTTTATCTTTAATTGATTTAATTGGTCATTAGTTAATTTTAAATCAGGTTCAGGTTCTAAACTATCAATTTTTTTAGGAATGTCTTTACCCGATTTAACTGTTTTTAAATATTCTATAAATTTATCAAAGTTTATAGCTTCAGGTGAATCCCAATTCTTTTCTTGTCTTATAGGATCAAGAGGGATATCATCATCATGAACATAAAAATCATCTTGATGAAGTAATATACTATTAGGGAAAAGTTTCTGGAGACTTTTACTTGCTATTGTTTTTCCTGAAGAAGATGGTCCACCGACTCCGATCAATAGAATTTTATCAGCATTGTTGTTGTCACTACTACCATGGAGTTTCTCCATTTCATTGTACTCTATAATTACGAATGCATTGCTGTCTTGCGAGTTGAGGCATTCAATTTGAACTAGTCACGACAATTTGCTGTAACATCTCATCAACTCCACTTTTAAGCATTATTTTGACCATTCTGTTGGGAAAAAATATTAGCAATATTCCTCTATATAGTGTTGAATAGATTGTTTTTGGGTCGGACTTTAATTAAATTAGAATAGTTACAAAGTGGGGCATGTCAAACATAAGGGGCAATGAGAAAATAAAATAATTGAATTAAAAAAAAAAAAAAAAGAAATACCCTTTTAAACTAAGTTTCTGTGCTTGACCCCTTACCTTGTCACAGAAAGTCAGTTATGGCTGATCTCCTTCTACCCGTCTCAAGAGGTTACAGTTGTTCCTCAAAGTTTATTGAGTTTGAGTTGATACCTTTCAGTTCTTATTTCCGTCTTATACAGATGAAATAACTCGCGGTCTTTACCCTTAATACCCTATTCTCATCATCTTCACTATACTGCTATAGGCAAGTTTTATGCATAGCTTAAGTCTAAAGAGCAGTATTGTTTTCTAACATTCAATCCTTTTCATTGACAAATGTGGTAAAAAGTTGGTTCACTCCTTCATAGAGAATCAATTACATTACCTAATAAGGCAATTTGTATCCGCATTGTTATGCACGCTATATTTCCTAATACGGTAATGTCTTGAAGAAATAGCTAAGTTTTTGTTAAATCTTTTACCATTTAGATAATAAATAGGTAGATATATTGAAGAACTTTTGTATTTTATATATAAATTGAAGTTTCCCTGGTTTTTGGAATTTTCACATTTCAATTTTTTTTAAAAAAAATTAAAGTTTTAGATTCTTGTAATCTTCACAAATTGCATTGAGCCTCGAAGACATTTTGCATTTACTATAAGTGTAGTCAACACAAATACCAACAAGAAAACCGAACTATTGACTTTTTTTTTTTTGTTTTTTTGAAAACTATTTAAGAAAAAAAAAAGAAACTAGATATAATCAGTTGTTAAGTCGTTTTCATATACTATCCCCTCGTCAATACAAGTCATCGCCGCTGATCAAACATTTTAATTTGGTGATACATATTTCAATTTTTACATATATTTTATGTTTTAACATTTTTGACCTCCTTCTATTCTATGCTAAAAAAATAAGTTTCCAAGGTGTTATCGCTTGTCAATCTAATGAATGATTCTAAATCAACAGAGCTGGTATCTCGATCATCTAATAGTTCTACGCCTACGAAACCATATAACAAGAAGGAATTCCATATTTCTCAAGAGACACCAAAAACGGATAACTCTGTGAAAAAGCCTTCGCCTACGAATCAAAACTTGATATCAAATTTAAAAGGATTTAATATTGAAAAGTCAAAGTATAAGCATTATGGTCATAATTCCCTGATGACTGCTCAGGCTCTTGATAAAATAATCAATGAGTCTCATGAATCAGAGGGAGTTAAACCAGAAATACCGAGTCAATCTAAAGTAATAACAGAAGAAAGATCAAAATCACCTGATAAGGCTTCAGAAAAGGTTACGGAAAACGTTTCATCACCTGAATCGAAATCTTGGTCTTCTGATAATAAAATGATTATGGATCAAACTATGAAAACATTATTAAAATTACCTCAAGAAAGTACCACGGAAAATGTTTGGCCTTATACTTCAGAAACATTGACTGAATTATTAAGATTTAAAACAGAACAGGAAAGAACTAAACAAGAAGAAATTAAAAATGAATTTGCATCTACAACGTTAAATTTATTAACTTTAATAAAATCTATGAATATTAGTACCGATTTAATACCCAAATTATTAGCAAATAATACCATATCAGAAATGAATGATAATATAGAAAGTTTGAAAAATAATCCCGAAGAATTAATACCTAATTATGAAAAACCAACCAAGAGAAAATATTCTGATGTTGAAAGAAGATATGAACAAACAGAATTAGTATCTCCTATGAGATCACCTCAGAAACTGCCTCCTTCTATCCATAGAAGACTAAGGTCTGATGATAGTGAAAATGTTCGAGCTTCAAGAGATCATTCTCCTTCAAGTCAAAGCACTAGTCATCATTATGGTGAACCTTATCTGCAGCAACATTCCCCCAATCAAATTTCACAACCACCTCCAGGAATGTTCCCTGTGTATTATGCAGCACCAAGTAAAAGTACTGCTCCATCAGGAGAACCAAATACTACAGCTGGTTCACCTTATCAACAAAAATATCAACCTGTAGTATATCATGCACCTCAAGGTCAACCCCACTATCAATCGATGTCGGGATCTTATGGACCTCCTCAACAATATTACTACGTCACATCTCCTCATAGTCAACCTGGTGGACAAAATCAATACCCACCAGCTCCATCAATGATGACACCACTTGGTTCTCATCATGGTGTTCATTATCATCATGATTCTAAAGAACAAGAAGATTATCATATGCATAAAAAGCAAAAATCTGTTACTAATATTCCTAAAAATTCAAATATTAATTTTATGATTAGTACTCCTAAAAATCCACCAGCTAGGAAATATAACCATCCTAAGGATAAATAGTTTTGATGAATAGAACCATAGATAATAGCATTGTATAGACCTCCCCTTTATTAATGAATGATTGAAGATTATTATTATATATTTCTCTGTTTTAAATGCAAACGTTTATGATTAAATTTACAAGAAGAATTCAAGCAAGAACTAATATTAGAAAACCAATTTTCATGCAATATTTGTGTAGTGTCCCATCTCTGATTGTAATCAGGATTTACTAATTTTAAAACAAATTCAGATGTGGCTGTTGATTTATGATTAAATATAGTTTGATAATCATTTAAGAATTGACTATAGTTAGGATCTTCAAGTTTAGCAACCTTCCAAGGACAGGTTTTAAACAATAAATAATATAAGATTATCCCCATAGACCAAATATCGATTTTATAACCATTATATTTCAAACTATTAAAAACTTCAGGAGCCACATATCTTTCCGTACCAATTATACCATAAGCAGTATCAGAATCACTCAAATCCTTAGCATCAGCTAAATCTATAATTTTCAAGTATCCATCACTACCAATCAAAAGATTTTCTAACTTTAAATCACGATGACAACAATTCATATGATGGAGATAATTAACCCCGTTAACAAGTTGTTTAAATAAACATAACAATTCATCATTGGTGGGATTGAATTGATCAATTATATGTTTCAATGATAGCATTCCCCCATGCTCCAAATATAATTGACCGCTCTTTCTCCAATTTATATGGAATTTATAGGCCAGAATCAAATTTGGATGCTTACTTCTTACCAATATATTATACTCTTGTTTCACCCGACAAATATACTCTTTAGACGTTTCATGACTCTCTTTAGAATGATATGTTTTCACCACATAATAATCTTTTCCCTTATATAATTCTACTACCCCACTAACACCGTTCCCTAGTTTTTCAACCTTGTTCTTAAATCTCATTCACACGATGACGAAACCGATAGGGTTTTCGTTTTTTTATCAATATAACTATACTATGTACACACCGTTCTAATCCGCACAACCGTTTCCCAGTTATCGGTTTGCCCATTCCAAATGAGGCATTCCTTTTTACCAGAATAGATGTAATTTTAGCCAGAACCTGCGCATTATGCAGGAAATTCCTTGCTTGTCGCTAAAATGGGTCACAGATATAAAATAAGGATATATAAACTTGCCATTCCCTAACATCACTTTTTTTTTCCTTCTTCTTCTTGTTAAACTTGAATTTTATTTTTTCTAGTAATATTTGCTATTTAAAATAAGATTTTGTTTTACTAATAAACGAAAATGAAATTAAATAATTTATTAGTTATTGCTGGTTCAATTGCCAGTATTAATGGATTAACCATCCCTAATCCATTTAATGGTCAACAACCATTAGTATTAGACCATAGTGGTTGGGGGGAATCTGTTAGTCATTCAATTAAGTTTGGAAAAGACAATTTCTTTGAAACAATTGGGAAATTCTTTAATGAACCATTAGATAGTTTAAGTCATGAAACTAAAGAATTGTGGAGTGAAATGATGACCAAATATCCTGGGGCTTTAAGTTCTATTACTTCAAAAACTACACCAAAAGAATCCACTCCAAGAAAAGATTTCGATTATCATGTTTCTGATTCTAAATATGATAATCATAAATTAAGAATTAAAAACACTCCAAAAGGTTTAGGTGTTGATGATGTCAAACAATACAGTGGTTATTTAGATATCGAGGATGAAGATAAACATTTCTTTTACTGGTTTTTTGAATCCAGAAATGACCCCAAAAATGATCCAGTTATCTTGTGGTTAAATGGTGGTCCAGGTTGTTCTTCATTAACTGGTTTATTCTTTGAATTGGGTCCAGCATCTATTGATAAGAATTTAAAACCAGTTAAAAACCCTTACAGTTGGAATAACAATGCTTCTGTTATTTTCTTGGATCAACCAGTTAATGTCGGTTATTCTTATTCTTCAGAATCTATATCTAATACCAAGGCTGCTGGTATTGATGTTCTTGCCTTTTTGGACTTGTTCTTTAAACAATTCCCAGAATACTCTAAATTACCATTCCATATTGCTGGTGAATCTTACGGTGGTCATTATATTCCAATGTTTGCTAAAGAAATCATTGAAGCCAAGGATAAAAACTTTGAATTATCTTCAGTATTAATTGGTAATGGACTCACTGATGTTTTAGTGCAATATGAATACTACCAACCAATGGCTTGTGGTGAAGGTGGTTATGAAGCTGTTGTTGATGAAGATTCTTGTGATGCTATGGCTGATTCAATCCCAAGATGTACTTCATTGATCAATTCTTGTTATGAATCGGGATCAGTTTGGTCTTGTGTTCCTGCTACTATTTACTGTAATAATGCTCAAATGGGTCCTTATCAAAAGACTGGTAGAAATGTTTACGATATTCGTACCATGTGTGAAGGATCAAGTTTATGTTACAGTGAATTAAGTTACATTGATGATTACTTGAATTTACCAGAAGTTAAAGCTGCTGTTGGTGCTGAAGTTGATGATTATGAAGGTTGTAACTTTGATGTTAACAGAAATTTCATGTTTACTGGTGATTGGATGAAGGCTGATTTCAGAGATGCTATCATTGATGTCTTAGAAACTGATTTACCTGTGTTAATCTATGCTGGTGATAAAGATTTCATTTGTAACTGGTTAGGTAACGAAGCTTGGACTAATAAATTAGAATGGAAAGGTTCCAAGGGATTTAGTAAGGCTCCAGTCAACAAATGGTTAAATGGTAAATCTCACGCTGGTAACTCTAAAAACTATGAAAACTTTACTTTCTTAAGAGTTTTTGATGGTGGTCATATGGTTCCTCATGATCAACCAGACAACTCTTTAGATATGGTTAACAGATGGGTTTCTGGTGATTATTCCTTTGCTGCTTAAGTTTAAAAAGAAAGAAATATTAGTTTATGAGTTTTAGTATACCCTTTTCCCCGGCATAATTGTGGGACGAATAAAAAATGAAACAATATTAGGTACTTTAAATAATGACTTTAGTATTTAATACTATTTGAATTTTTTCTATTAAAAAAAAACAAAAAAAAAAAAAAAAATTCTTCTCTTTTTCTTCTTTAATTCTTGACATTATGTGTGCTCTTGTCAAATAATAATTCTGACCCCTTAATATTGTTTACTTCTATTGCAGTTACTGCTCTTCAGTAGGGGCGCAATGTATTCTTTAAGTGCGATTGATGGTTGCAATTCTATATAATTACCTATTTGAGACGAATCATAAATAATTCTTATACTATTTCATTGTATTGTTTTCCTATTTATTTACATACAGTAAGTTTCACATCACTTTATTCTTTGATAAATTAAACTAATTGGGCAACTATTGACCACTTGTGTACTATGCAATAAGTTGATACCAAAGAGTAAACTATCGATTTTTTTTTAAAAAAAAAAAAAAAAATATTTTATCTACATTTTACACTGCAATCAATATATTAAAAGAAGGTGTTTTATATTAAAACACAAGTTTATCTCGGTACAATTACCAAAGGAGAAAATACATCGTATACTAGACGATTCTCATAATACATTGAAAATACAACCGACCTCCAAGATATAGCTTAAAAAAATAAAAAAAAAACAGAACATACTTCAGTCGACGATCAAGTATGAATATCAATATTCATTGGCTTAGTACCATTGCCAACTTCATAATATTCATACTATCAATAACGATAGCGTCAATATGTGTTTATTTATATACCATTTACAACAATGATATTCTTATGGCAAGTATAATATCAGGCTATTTGTTGGGATTGTGGTTAATAGCATCATCAGTTATACGAAATTATTTCAAACTAAAAAATACCTTTGATATTCTTTTAAAGCTTTTCCAACTGATCATGGCCATATTACTGGTAGTGAAACTTGTTTCAAATAGTATCACTTTGCCGGAACCCTGGGAAGTTGTGATTTCAGTACTATATATGATCCAACTATTCATAATAGGTATGAGTTTAATCTGTCTGATAGTCATCACAGCTATTGTCCAGGCTCATATAAATGATACCAGTAGAAGTAGAAGTGATACCAAAGAAAATGATACCGATTTAAATTATATGAACATAGTTAATAATACCCATGATAATAATATCCCTTCGTCATTATCTAAAATTGATATTGAATCAGAAGCTGCTACAATGATATCCAATTCAAAAGCAAATAATATATTATCCCTTAAGTCTTCATCTTCCAACGAAGATAATTGGATGAATACCAATATTTCAGGATCATTGCCAAAAGGTCCTTTTTCAAAAAAAGGTCCTTCTTATTTCAAAAGCATGCCTAATTTTCATACACATATTGACCCACCTTTACTGGTTAAAGGTGAGGCTTTTGACTCCACTGATACTATACAAGCTATAGATCCAATAGATCCAACCATGGAAACAAAATATGATGGAGACATTCGAGACTCTAATTTGCATCAACATAAACGTAAGTCACAATCAAAGCATATGTCAACTATTCTTCCCATCGACGACAAATCAAAAGAGACGTTAATACATTCCAATTCTGACACTATAGTCCCAGATCACAACTATGTTAAAAGATCGAAATCCACTAGTAGTATTATCGATAATAAAAGACATCAAAAATGGAAATCCATGAATGATGAAATGGTTTTTCTTGAAAGCATAAATGAAAGTTTATTACCATCGGTTTTAAAAAAGGGAGAAAGTCATATAATGGAATTGAAAAGACAACAAGAGTCTGCATCTGATTCTGAACTCCCTAAAGGTTATCGTCCATATCAGCATGATTATTTACTGTCAAACTCCGAAGAAAATCTCCCACATATTTCAGAATTCGATGAATCAAATAATTATGATTCTCTAGATCAATCCCAATTTAAAGATTTTGATCAAACAGTAAATTTGGCTGAATATAATAATTCATTAAATGATTTAGAAAATATTCCACAACTGATCAATACAAATTGGATTAAACAGAAACCTTCAATGAACCATATCAGTTTAAATGATTGGAAAGAAAATATGAATAATTATAAAGTGGCTAGATCCAGATCGGGAGCTAATTTGAATGTACCTGGTATAACAAGATTAGTTAGTGATCACCATCTAACTAATAGTACCGTTCCAATAATAAATGATGACAATTTATTACCTCCTCTAGAAAATAGAGCTGATAATATTGATCATTTAAGTGATGTACAAAGTTTTGAAGGTATGTCATTTAATCATCTGAATCGGTCTTTTAGTGCACCGTCTTTACATACTTTTAGGAATGTTTCAAATTCTTCAAAAGAAGAATCAAAACCTTCAATATCAGAATTACCTGATAATAATTTAAATCAAACACAATCATCTATGGTTATCGAAAGAACACCATCTCCTGTAATGGAAGATATGCAGGCATCTTCAAAGTCTTCTCCCATAAAAAAAATATTTCATCAAAGTCCCAAAAAATTTTTCAAAAAGAAATCAGTTGATTTCGATTTGGGTGATAAATATTGTCAACTGCTTCAAACACATGAAAATGGACATCATCATAATACTTCAAGTATATCATTTCAGTTGTCGTTGTCATCATCTAAATCAGGTTCCCCAAAAAAATCATCATCAAATTCATTATCACCCAAGAAATCTATAAAATCATTCTTACCTAAAAAGACATCACCACCAGCTAGTCAACCTCCTCCACCAAAACCTATATACATTCATAAACCGCATGTTAAAGAACAATTATTTCAGGAAGATAATAATTGGGATGGAGATACAACCAAATCCTCCAATAACTCTAGAATAAGTTCTTTGCCTAGTGCAGTTATTGGTGAATATGATAGAGAAAAATGGAGAACATTAAAAGCATTAGATATAAATGAGTTATGATTAAATAGTATAATAATATTTATTTTTTATTTATTAATTAATTTTTCGCTGTATTATTCATTGAACATTTTTTTAATTGTTGCAAAAAATATAAAAATGTATTAAAAATGTGAAAAATTTATGAAAAAACTATTAAATTTTTTTTTTTTTTAATATTTTTCGAAAAATTTTATTAATTTATATTTTTAAAATTTAGAAATTATAACAATTTACATAGAAATTTTACTTTAAAAAACATGTAGGATATTTTCTTTTTTTGTTACACCGATATTATCTTCATAATGGTGTTTGAACATCTTTTTTTTTCTCGCGCAGGCCATCTCATTTTAAAGCATCAAAAACAATAAAATTTTATAATTATTTAATAGTGTAAACATGGATGACGATCTTTTCGATGTTTTTAATGAAGAACCTCCAAAAGAAATAACTTTGGAAAAAAGTGATAATACCAATAAAAGTAATCGTCCAATTTCAGAGAAGAAAGTCGATGACTCTGCAAATAATAATGGTAGTAAAAAGAGACCTATAAATGAAACCAATGGAGAAACAAGTAAAAAGAAAGACACAAAAAAACCTGAAATTAAACCAGTCGTTTCAGATGCATTAGAAATCGAAGCATCAAGAGAAGTTGCAGCTTCGGAAGGGTTAATGTCTGATCCAACTGCAGTTATGAAGCAAGAAGGTCAATTGAAATTAAGACATCAAGTTAGACATCAAGTTGCCTTACCACCACAATATCCCTATAGTTTAATTAGTCAACATAAAAGAGAAAATGATGCTAGAACATATCCATTCACATTAGATCCTTTCCAAGATACAGCAATTTCATGTATTGATAGAAATGAATCGGTTTTGGTCTCAGCTCACACATCTGCCGGTAAAACTGTAGTAGCCGAATATGCTGTGGCTCAATCATTAAGAGATAAACAAAGAGTTATCTATACATCACCAATTAAGGCTTTGAGTAACCAAAAGTACCGGGAACTTTTGGCCGAATTTGGTGATGTGGGGTTAATGACTGGGGATGTCACTATTAATCCCGATGCTGGATGTTTAGTGATGACAACAGAAATTTTAAGAAGTATGTTGTATAGAGGTTCGGAAGTAATGAGAGAAGTTGCATGGGTTATTTTTGATGAAGTTCATTATATGAGAGATAAATCAAGAGGTGTTGTATGGGAAGAAACTATTATTTTATTACCCGATAAAGTTCATTATGTATTTCTTTCGGCTACTATACCCAATGCAATGGAATTTGCCGAATGGATTGTTAAAATCCATGCCCAACCTTGCCATGTTGTTTATACTGATTTCCGTCCTACTCCTTTACAACATTATTTGTTCCCAGCTGCTGGAGACGGTATTCATTTGGTGGTAGATGAAAAGGGGACTTTCAGAGAAGAAAACTTCCAGAAAGCAATGGCTCAAATAAGTGATAATATGGGTGATGACCCAGCTTCTGCTGAAAAGGGTAAAGGTAAAAAGGGTCAAACTTATAAAGGTGGTAATTCTGATGGTAAATCTGATATCTATAAAATTGTTAAAATGATTTATATGAAAAAATATAATCCGGTAATTGTTTTTTCATTTTCAAAAAGAGATTGTGAATCTTTGGCATTAAAAATGTCTAAATTAGATTTCAATACTGATGAAGAAAGAGAAGCATTAACTAAAATCTTTCATAATGCTATTGGTTTATTACCTGATTCTGATAGAGATTTACCTCAAATTAAAAATATTTTACCATTATTAAAAAGAGGTATCGGTATTCATCATTCCGGATTATTACCTATATTAAAAGAAATCATCGAAATTTTGTTTCAAGAAGGATTCTTAAAAGTATTATTTGCAACTGAAACATTTTCTATTGGTCTTAATATGCCTGCTAAAACTGTTGTTTTCACATCAGTTCGTAAATGGGATGGTGTAGGTTTTAGATGGGTATCTGGAGGTGAATATATCCAAATGTCTGGTAGAGCTGGTCGTAGAGGTTTAGATGATCGTGGTATTGTTATTATGATGATTGATGAAAAGATGGAACCTCAAGTTGCAAAAGGAATGGTTAAAGGTCAAGCCGATAGATTAGATTCAGCTTTCCATTTGGGATATAATATGATTTTGAACTTGCTGAGAGTTGAAGGTATATCTCCTGAATTTATGTTGGAAAGTTCTTTTTTCCAATTTCAAAATGCCTCTTCTGTACCTAAAATGGAAGCTAGATTACTGGAATTAACCAATGTTCTTGCTTCGAATAAAATTGATGATGAAAGCACAATAAAAGAATATTACGATTTAAAGAAGCAATTAGAAGTTTATCAAGAAGATGCTAGAAAAGTAATCACTCATCCTGGTCATATATTACCATTTTTACAAGGCGGAAGAGTCATTAAAGTTAAAATTGGGGACACTGACTATGGTTGGGGAATGGTTACTTCATTTACCAAAAGAAATAATAAAAAGAGATCATCGGTTACTTATAGTGATCATGAATCATATATTGTAACTGTTTTTGTCTACTCCATTTTTGTAGACTCACCAGTTAATCATATTAGACCTTTTGATCCTGAATTTCCAGAAGGAATTAGAACATCAAAACCAGGTGAAAAATCCCGAGCCGAATATATTCCAATAACATTAAATTCTATTGAAAAAATAAGTAGTGTTAGGTTAAAAGTACCAGAAGATTTTAAAAGTTCAAGTTCAAAGAGAAATTTATTGAAAACTTTGAAAGATTTACCAAAAAGATTACCTGATGGAATCCCCTTGATGGATCCAATTGATAGCATGAAGATTGAAGATAATGATTTTAAAGTATTGTTAAGAAAAATAGAAGTATTGGAATCTAAAATCTTATCCAATCCATTAAATGGAACTGTACGGTTAAATGAATTATATGAAAAATATGATGAAAAGGTTAACGTCGAAAAAGAAATGAAAACTTTAAGAGATAAGATATTAGAAACTCAAGCAGTAATTCAATTAGATGATTTAAGAAGAAGGAAGAGAGTTTTGAGAAGGTTAGGATTTACTACCCAAAATGATATCATTGAATTGAAGGGAAGAGTGGCTTGTGAAATCAGTACTGGTGACGAATTGTTATTGACAGAATTGATACTTAATGGTACTTTTAATGATTTAACCAGTGAACAATGTGCTGCGTTGTTATCATGTTGTGTTTTCCAAGAAAAAGCTAAGGAAATCCCCAGATTAAAACCTGAATTATCGGAACCTTTGAAACAATTACAAGATATGGCTAACAAGATAGCAAAGATTTCTAAGGAAAGTAAGTTAGAAATCGTAGAAAAAGATTATGTTGAAAGTTTTAGACCTGAATTAATGGAAGTCACCTATGCTTGGTGTAAGAATGCTACATTCACTCAAATTTGTAAAATGACTGATGTTTATGAGGGATCCATTATAAGAACTTTTAAGCGATTAGAAGAGATGATTAGACAAATGGTTTCTGCTGCTAAAACCATTGGTAATTCTGAATTAGAACAAAAAATGGAAAAATCATTAGAATTAATTCACAGAGATATCGTGTCTGCTGGATCTTTGTACCTTTAGAGGAGTTTTGCTGTGTATATAAATTTGTATCTATAGAATAAAGAATAATAACTTTCTAGTACATTCTACTACTAATTAAATCAGATCAATGCGCATGACTGATAATTGATTCTCTCCTTTAACAACCACCTCTTTTCTTTTTCTTTTTGCAAAACCTATAATGATGATAGATAAAAGGCAAGTGTTGTCAGATGAAGTAGAATTGTTGTATGTAAAGTCCAAAGTCTATTTACATCCAACCAATTCTAAAAGTGATAATGTACCAGGATATGTTTCATTGAGTAAGGGTCCTAATAGTACTAATAAGGATATATTGATTTCTTTTACATCAGAAAATCAATTAAGTGGCGGAGAAGCCAAAATATATCAACAGAGTGATATGGATGACATTGAATTAGATAATTTGAAGGAAGGAAGACCTAAAAAGATTTTTAGAAAGGTAAAAAAACCTCCTTCATCTGTATTGACTGGTTACAGTTTTAGTGTGCCGATATCACTTATATATTCAATTCAAGTCAGAAAACCTTCAGTGGGATGGTGGTATGGCTCTATTATCATAAATACGTTGGATGGAGAAAAAATGCCTATTTTATTCTTTCATGATGATGAATCACCATCTACTAAACAACATCAAAAGGTCCGCAATCAGAATTTTGAAACTTTTAATGATCATGGTGACATTTTCTGGGGAGGTCAAGAGTTTATGAAGGTATTGGAAGTTTTCTGTCATTCTGTTCAATCGACTGTAGAACCTTCAGTTTATTTAATCAATCCTGTTTCTGATGATTTAAGAAATTTTGCTCCATTTAAGGAGAAACCCAAAAATAATGATAAAACTAATAAGGAATTTCAACTACCCAATGTTAATAAGATTATAGCAAATGCCAAGTGGAAAGTCTTGGAAACAGTAGCTACTTTCTCGAGTAGAACCAAAAATCAAGTTATAGATATTGTTGATGAACATGCTCCAACTCCCGTAAAACAACTAATCAATAAAACAGAAGTACAAAGGATTGGCAATGAATTTGAAGGAGCAAGAGTATATCTTGCAAAATGGGCAGCTCAAGTAAAGGAAGAAGCAGAAGCTAGTCAAAAAAAGTTTCATCTTGATGATGAGATGTACAATATTATTAATAAAGAATTGGGTAATAAATTGTTAACTGATGAAGAGGTTAGTAAGACAAGTAGGAGACAGGAAATATCAAAGGCAGAATGGGAAGGGTTTTTTGATTATTCGGGTAGATTATGTATTACGGTTCATGAAGTAAAGGATAGAATTTTCCACGGTGGATTACATGAATCTGTTAGGAAAGAAGCATGGTTGTTTCTTTTAGGAATTTTTGAATGGGATTCTTCTAGAGAGGATAGAGAAATTGCCTTGAAAAGTTATCAAACAAAATATGAAGAATTAAAGTTAAAGTGGATGGAAGATTCTGATAAGAGACTGGATGATTTTTGGAAAGATCAAAAGCACAGAATTGAAAAGGATATAAATAGAACAGACAGACATCTCGACATCTTCAAGAATGTAAAAACAAATAAACCTCCCACTTCTGATAGTGGTGATAGCTCCCCAATGACACCCGATGAAGACGACATGAATGATGGAGATAATGACGAATTTGATGTGTCTAATATAACCAATCCTCATTTATTCACAATGAGAGAGATTTTACTTACTTATAATGAATTTAACGAAAACTTGGGATATGTACAAGGAATGACGGATTTGTTATCACCTTTATACGTTATATTAAAAGATGAGGTTTTATCGTTTTGGAGTTTTACTAAGTTCATGGAAAGAATGGAAAGAAACTTTGTAAGAGATCAGACAGGAATGAAAAAACAAATGTTAACATTGAACGAATTGGTTCAATTCATGTTACCTGATTTATTTAAACATTTAGATAAGTGTGAATCCACAGATTTATTCTTTTTCTTTAGAATGTTATTAGTATGGTTTAAACGAGAATTTGAATGGGATCAAGTTTTAAGGTTATGGGAAATTCTATTTACTGATTACTATTCTAGTCAGTATCACTTATTATTTGCCTTAAGTGTACTCAGTGATAATGAAAGAATAATTATCCAAAATTTAAGAAGATTTGATGAAGTTTTGAAATATATGAATGACTTATCTATGAATCTTAATTTAAACAATTTATTAATTAGATCAGAGTTGTTATTTTTGAAATTTCAAAGAATGGTTTCTATTATTGATAGAGAAAATACTAATAAACCTGATGATCAAAAAGTTAAAATCAGTCCTCATCTCCGAGAACTTTTGTCAAAGGAGCTTGTTATTCAAAAAGAAGTTCCTAGACCTGAAGGTGTAGGTGGTGGTTGAAGTTGATGTACATAACCTATATAGTAATTCCTACATATAGGTAAACAAGCACGAGTGCGTAATATTAATTATTATAATCATCTCTGGAGTTTATATTTATTGCAACAATGAGTGATAGAACACCATTAGTTAACAATAACCAACAAAGTAATCATAGAAGGTATAATGACGACGAGGAAACAGAACAGGTGTACGAAGGAGAATTAATTAGCCTTAGCAAACCAATGAGGTATACAATTTATGCTGCAGCTGGGATATTAAGTATAGTAGCTCTTTATTTCTTTGCCTTTTATTTACCAAACCATTTTATTCCACAGGCAGTAGAATTAAAGGATATTAATAAGGTTGAAAAAATGAACATAGAATTAATACCTGTCAATGGAAAAGTGGTGAAATCGTGGTCCAATAGCGATGGTTCTCAAGATAATGATGATGCATATGATATGCATATTAATGAAGATTATGAAAGTATTGATAAAGATACAAATTCCTATAATTTAGATGATTTTGAAGATGAAGAAGGGATAAAGTCTACTAAGAAAAGGTCACCCAAAAAGGTAGAACGAATAATTATGATTGGTGATATTCATGGTCATTACATTGAATTAAAGAAATTATTAAATAAAATCAAGTTTAATGTGAAAACTGATCATCTATTGGTATTAGGGGACTTCATTAGTAAGGGTCCAGATTCTTTCAAAGTTTTAGAATATTTATCTCGTAACAATATTGATTGTATTTTAGGTAATCATGAATATTTTGCTATTCAAAATTATGTTCAATTTCATAATTTAGACTTACCAGGATTTATAAATCCTGATAAACGTCATCATGATAAATTTTTGAATACTTTAGGAGGATTTAATGATGATCCAGAATTTTTAATGGCTAAAAAATTTGAACCAAAGCATATTAAATATATTAATAATTGTCCTATAATGAAGACAATTGATGATGTGCCCTTTTATAGTAAAAAGGCTGGAAAAGATATTTTCAATGGAGTAGAAACTCAAGAAACTAGAAACGGGGCTGCAGTTCATGCTGGATTAAGATGGGATTTATCTATTTATGATCAAGATCCTTTAGAAAATTTAAACATGAGGGTTTTAATAGGACCTAACTTTAATGAATCAAGTGATGAACCACATACTCCAAATTCAGTGTCATGGGCTAAAATTTGGAATCAACATCAAAATGAATTACCTTCAGCCTCATCTAAAGTGGTTTATTATGGTCATGATGCTCGGAAAGGATTGAATTTAAGGTCTTTTTCTAAAGGTATGGATAGTGGATGTGATAGAGGTGATCAATTACTGGCAATAATTTCTTGGAAAGAAATTGTAGACAATAAAGTTATTTATAAAGAAAAAATAGAACAAGTAAGTTGTTAGAAACTAAAAAACTGTTTAGATAGTAATATAAAAACCACCTATATACAGTCTTGAGTCCTTGAGGTTTGTGCGATAAAAAAAAAAAATCCCCTAAATAAACAAAACATCTTAACATCACATCCAACGCCCTAAAGATAAATAAAAACGCAGTTTCATAAATGAGCTTCAATATAGTGAACTTACAATCTCAGACAGGTACATCCAATGGAGCAGAAAAAGAAATGACTCATAATACAGATGTTTTAAAAAAAGATGGAATACCATTGATATTTCATATTCCCCCTAATGATTCTAGCCGTCATAAATATTCAAATATTATCAACACACACGGTGGAATAGTTGCGGAAACGTTACCAAATGGTACCAATGGGATTATATTATTGAGTTCAAGATATATAAATAATCCTAATGCTTATAAATTGGATTTGGTTGATGATTCAATAAGTGGTGGGAAATTGGCGAATATTGAGGATTACAAGTATTTAGAAGAAGATATGTCCAAGTCAGATAAACATCCTAATAGGATTAAGAATAGAATGAGTAATCGATTTACTAAAGAACAAGATGAATATTTGTTAGAACAAATCAGATTAAATCCAGCTAAGAGAGGAAGCCATGCTTTTTATGAACAATTGCTGAAACATCCAATTTTAGAAGATCATACTAAACATTCTTTAAGAAGTCGATTTAGACTTTATTTAGTTAAAAAGTTGGACTATGCTTATAAGACTGATGAACGAGGAGATTTGTTATATGATAAATCTGGAAATAGAATTAAGATTTCTCTTGATGGATTGCCTGATGTCAAAAGAAAATATACTGCTGATGATGATTATATATTATGCAAAGAAATTGTGGCTTTTAACACCAATAGACTTCATGAAGCTCAAACTAACCCAGGAAGAGTGGAACTTGATAATGAAAATCTTAATGTTCCAGTTTCATTTTTCACCCAGATCATGAAAGCTTATCCTAATCATTCTGCTCAATCTTGGAGAGATAGATATCGTAAATTTGCGGTTGATTTTGGAATCCTTGATTATATCAGTTATTATGAACAAGAAACAGCCAATAATAGAATTCCTCAGCCATTGAGTCGTAAAAATAAATTATCCAAACATACTGATATGGTCAGAAATTTAGTTGGGTCTAGCTATGATGATAATAGTCGTGCTTTAGATGAAGAAATTGGAGAAATTAAAAATTCAAACATTGACGATGCTTTGAAAAACACCGTACAACCAATATCTGTACCTCAGTTGTCTACATTACCAGATGAGATTCAATCTGATACTTCATCGAGAATGGATGATGATGATGCCCGACCAAGTCAGACTGGATCGTTACAATCATACATCCAAGAAATGGAAAATCCTGTTGAACCTTCTTCAAACAATCAAGCTAGTAATATCAATAGTAGAACAGAAAGTAATATAATGGGAGTAGATGAACAGAACATGGTAAATGATGATTCACAATCAAGCTTTGAAGGTTCTGATTCTCAAAGTGATTTAGAATTTGAATATTTATCACCAAATACTAAAGCTATTGAACTTTTTGATAGCACCTTCTTCAATAAATCATTAGAAGAAAAAGAATCAGAAATAACTCAAATCATTACAGAAAGTGAAGGTCAAGAATTGAATAGAATAAAGAAGAAATTTTTATCAATTGGGCTTAAACTGAAATTAATCAATCATATACTAAAAACTACTGGATGTAACACTCCAAGTATACGGAAATATATTTCTTTGTGGATTTATAATCTTGATGAAAAGGCATTCAGCCATATTTATTCAACTTTAAGAATTGAGGGAGAAAGAGGTATATGGATTGAAGAATATGATGAAAAATTAAAAACAAAACTGGGAATAAAAGAAATGCAACGAATTCATGGGAAATCATTTGTCAACGAACGTATTCAATTTTTAAAAGGAATAGGTTCTATATAAAAGTATAAAATGAAAATGTACAATACAGTAAAAAAACACTAAACATATATTTCGGTATAAAAAACAATAGAACAGAATACAAAAAAATTCAAAGCTAAACATTTTAATAACTTTTTCTCTTTTTGTTACTTGAACAAGACATTCAAGATGAACTTAATAAAGGTTGACTTAATTGTCAATTCCCCAGAATTGTTCGGCCTTGAAAGGACCTGGTTGTTTCCACATATCATTGAAAGCGGTGAATAAAGTAGAAGATTTACCACAAGATTTCTTGATGGAATCAATGGCAGCTTTTTGGTTTTCAGAAGATGGGACAGCCTTGTTATTGGAGTCACCTTTAGATGGCCAACCAGTTTCGGTGATTAAAACATCTTTTTTACCACCACAAGCAGAGTAAACTCTTTGGATTTGTTTTAAAACCCAGTCACCAGAGTCTTTAGCTTCAATGTTACCATCAAAGAAAGCGTGAGCATTAACGGCCATGTAGTCAGAACTGTCACATAAAGATGGGTTGTTAATAACAGCGATGAAAGTATCAACAGAAACAACCTTACCATCGTAACCAGCAGATTTCAAAGCAGATCTACCTTGGTCAACGTATTTAGAGATTTGACCAGAGTCAGCTTGACCAGAGTTAACCAATTCATTACCAATAGAAACGGTATCAACTTTATCCCAACCACCGTTCTTTTCAACAGCAGAAGATAAAGTCTTAACACCAGATTCAATATTGTAAACATCATGGATACCAGCGAAAAGTTTTTGGTCATCACCTAAGTTACTTAAGACAGCTTCAGCTTGGTTACAGTCAACACCGTAAATTCTGATCATTTCATAACCACTTAAAGATTTAACTTCTTTTGAGATTTGGTCGGAAGATTTACAACCACCATCATCAGAGTAAGGAGTGTAAGTGATAGCTTTGGCACCAGCACCAAAAGAGGAAGAAGAAGAAGAAGAATCTTTATCGTCTTCTTCATCTTCATCTTCATCATCACTACCAGTGGTTGGAGTACTGGTAGCAACTTCTAAGGTGGTAGGAGTGTTAGCAGCTTCAGTATGAGCTTCAGCTTCTTCCTTTTCAGCAGCAGTAGTAGCAGCAGCAGGATCAGCAGCAGCAACAGCAGTAGTTTTACCATTACCAAGAGTAACAGTAACAACGTTAGTTTCAGTTACAACTTTGACTGCTCTTTTGTCATGTTGATGGTGTTGATGTTGTTCTAAGGCAAAAATGAAAGTAGCCAAATAAGATAAAACGACGGACTTAAATAACATAACGATTGTATTCTTGTTAAACTTTACAAATATCTAAGGGATAGGATAATAAAGGAATGAAATTTAGATATATGAAAATCTAGTTAAAAAGAAGTTGATATACAAAAAAGTGGTAAATTTTTTTTTTGAAGAGACGAGGGATATTGATATAGCGTCGCCGCAGAAAAAAAAAAAAGGGAAAAAAATCAACAAAGAGGTAACCACCTGCACACAGTGCGACATTTTTCTGTTTTTTATTGCCCCAAGGATTTCCTATTTCTGATGATTTCAAATCTAGATTTGAGATTGCTTGTGCACTGACTCACCTCTATAACAATAAGAGTGGGTTTAAAAATGAATAGAGAATAAATAGGTGGACGTATTGTTTGTCGTATACATCGAAAATTAGAGAGAGAATAAACAAAGTTAAACAATAACAATTTGACAACCATTTACTGGGGCAGTAAAAGTAGTGAAGGTGTTTTCGAGACTTGAAAATCGAAAGCTTAAACTTAGTTTCTTGGTGGTTGTTGTTTCTTTTTCTTTTTACTCCTTTTGATGTGAAAACTTTTAGTTTTAAGCTATTAACCTTAGCACTACGAATCACGTGTGTTGCGAATAAATGTGGGTTGCCATGTGTAGTGTGGATTTGTAGTGTATGAGGGTTGTAGTGTGTGATATACTATTTTCTCACTTTTACTCCTTCTTGGGCTTGGGACTAACACTCGGTGTTATTATAATTTTGTTCGCCCTATTTATTGGTCTCATTTTAATTTTGCTCGCCCGACAACTGGGCCCTATTGGCCCCATTTGTTTTTTTTCTCTCTCTCCCTTTTGTCCCGGGTTTCGTGCGACTAGTGGTCAACCCTTTTATTACATAATCAATTATGTTGCTCTCTCGTCATCAAAATCAATTAATAATTTAAAGAAGGATTGGTGATTTTGATATCGGTTTAATCCCAATTGTCATAACAAGAACATCATTCAATATAACCAATTGATATACCAGATTTTGCATTGTATATTTACAAAACTCAATTAGTTTTTGTTCTGTTTTTCTTGTTATTTTTTTATTTTTTAATTTCAAGTCTTTAACCTTTTTTTTTTTTTTTTTTTTTTGCCATTGAAATTAATTAGTATATATAATTATGATTCCCGATATGAATCCAATTGGTGATAACAAGGAAAATATAATCAATGTTAAGAAATCTCAATTGAATCTGCATTTTAATGATAATGATGCTATCAATGTTGATGAAGAAATAATTGATTCTGAAGATGGGATCACAAAGGGCCAACAACCAGGAGAATTTGAAGAGGTTGAAGAAATTGAGGAAGAAGAAGACGAAGAAGAGGAAGAAGATGACGATGAAGTGGAAAAATTTGAAGATGGTGGTTCTCAAGATGATGATTTGACTGTGACCAATGACAAATTCAGTTTACCTTCAGCTACTCATTTTAATGAATTGGCAACGAAATTGATGAAACCTGTTCCTGATTACCCCGTTAAAGAACAGAATCATAATGTTTGGCATATAAAATCTTGGTCAAAGTTGACCGAACCAAGAATAAGAGGACCTACTTTTGTTGTAGGTGGATATGAATGGAATATTTTATTATTCCCCAATGGTAATGGTAATAATTATCTATCAATTTACATTGAGCCTCGTCCTATCAAAACATCTGATGAAACAATCAGTGATGATTGGTATGTTTGTGCCCAATTTGCATTTGATTTATGGAATGTTAATCACCCCAATTCTCATTTACCTTCTGCTTCTTATCATCGGTTTTCAAAATCTGACACCGACTGGGGGTTTTCTTCATTTATTGATTTAAAGCAACTTAGCCAGAACAAATTGAATGGTCACACTTTATTAGAGAATGACCAACTTAACATTACTGCTTTTGTTAAAGTCATTGATGATTCTTCAACTGGTGTATTATGGCATAATTTTGTCGATTATGATTCTAAAAAAAGCACAGGTTATGTCGGTTTAAATAACCAAGGAGCAACTTGTTATTTAAATTCTTTATTACAATCATATTATACCACTAAAATTTTCAGAAAATTGGTTTATCAAATCCCAACAACATCTAACGTTCAAACTAAATCTAATAATAAAAAAATCAGACAACAATCATCAGTGGCCTTATCATTGCAAAAGATTTTTTACTTATTATCAAGCTCTGATTCCCCAGTAGGAACTTTAGATTTGACTAAGGCTTTTGGTTGGGATTCAAGTGACGCATTCACTCAACATGATATTCAGGAATTAAATCGGATTTTAATGGATAAACTTGAAGCTTCAATGAAAGACACTCCCATCGAAAATAGATTAAATGATTTATTCGTAGGGAAAATGAAATCTTTCATTAAGTGTATTGATGTTCCATATGAATCAGCTAGAACTGAGGATTTTTGGGATATTCAATTAAATGTCAAAGGGTTCAATAATTTGAAAGACTCATTTAAAAATTACATTGAGTTGGAAATGTTAACTGATGATAATAAATATCAGGCTGATAAATATGGCTATCAAGATGCTAAGAAAGGGGTAATTTTTGAAAGTTTCCCTCCTATTTTACACTTACAGTTGAAGAGATTTGAGTATGATTTTATGATTGATGATTTACAAAAAATTAATGATTTTTATCAATTTCCAGATCAAATTGATTTGAAGGAATTTTTAGATGAAGATTTACCACTGGAAATTAAAAATCAAAATTGGAATTATAAGTTGCATGGGGTATTGGTCCATCAAGGTAGTATTTCCAATGGTCATTATTATGCCATGTTAAAACCAAATTTTACTGATTCCACTTGGTTTAGATTTGAGGATGACAAGGTCTGGAAAGCAACTCCTTCTCAAGTGTTTGTTGAAAACTTTGGTGCTAATGAACTAAGCCAGGAGGAATTTTTACAATTATCTCGTATTGAACAGAATGAAAATCTTATTAGACGTTCAACTTCTGCTTATATGTTAGTATATTATAGAGAATCTGAATTGTCTAATATTTTACCTCCAAATGATGAAGAAATAGACAAGCATGTACCTTCATTCATCCCAATTGAAATCGAAAATCAATTAAATGAGATTCAATTACTTGAACAGTTGAAGCAGCAACAGTTGTACAATATAAATGTTAAACTTGTTAATTCTAATAATTTCAGAAATTATTCAGAGTTTGATTTATATTACGATTCAACTAATTTGAGGTATTTTGATCAAAGATTTTTACAGGATTCATCAGTCAGTCCGTATGAGTTGAGCCTTAAGAAAACTGATTCAGTCTTTGAATTATACACCCAAATTAATAATTATTTATCTATCGACAAACCAGTTAATTCCTTGGAGGATTTATCCAAATTGCCTTATAGATTGCTTGTTATCTGTCACCGTAATAATCACACAAATAGAATTGATGGTGACTTGTCCTTAACAGAGGAAGATGACCTTAAGTTAATTTCGCTTTACAATAAGTTTTTTAATAAGAAATATGATGAAATGGTTTTCTTCATCGAACAGTTTAATTATGAATTGAATAATATCAATGAAAATAACAAGTATGAACCAACGTCAATTGAAAATCTTTCTTTTGACAAAGTTTTCGATAAGTTTAAGACTGTATCCAAGATAAACAATCATAAAAGTTTGAATGAAAACATTATAATATTTTTAAAATTCTTTGACCCAATTTCAAACCAAGTTAGAGGTTTAACTCATATAATAGTAACAAAAGATTCACCAGTCTCATCAATAATTGAACCAGTTAATGAATTTTTGAATTATGCTTTATCCACACCTTTAGCCATCTTTGAAGAGTTGACTCCAAATAAATTGGAACCAGTGAATGAATCCAATTCGTTTGAAAGAAATGAATTAAATAATGGTGATATATTATGCCTTCAACCAAAGAATGTTGAGAATTATACAGAACACAAAAAATTCAAGGATGTTCATGATTATTTCAGATTCTTAGCTACAAGGATGCACATAAAAGTGTATCCAAGAAGTGATAGAGCAGATGATGAAAGTGAAAATGGAAACTACGATAGTCAGGAAGAAGATAATTATCCGGAAGCTGAAAATTCTACCAATGGATTAGATTTATGGATTTCAAGCTTATATAGTTATCAACAATTAAGTGATGAAATAGCGGAAAGCTTAGGAAATGAAGTAAATTCAGAATACTTAAGAATTTTCATTGTGAATCAACAAGGTATGAAATTTCCCATGAAGACCAACAGTAATTTATCACAATACTTCCCAAAGAATTTACCAATTTCTACAACTGTGAGATTCGAATATGAAGTATTGGATATTTCATTAAAAGAATTTGAAAATATGAAGACCATTAAGATTTCATGGTTGAATACTATTTTGAATAGTCAATACTTTGAAATTTTAGTGTCAATCAATGATACAGTAACTGGATTAGTGAAGAAATTACTTGAAAAGGTTGGGTTTGAAGGTGATACTTCTAATTTATTTATGTGGTGTGGAAATAATTGCAAATATGTTGATCTAGTCAAGTTTAATAAGTCAGTCGAGACATTAAATGAATCTCTAGATTATTATATTGGAAATTTCCCAACAGAAGTTAACATTTTAGTCAACTATGATATGTTTACGAGATATTCAACACCACCACCTGGGTATGAGTTATCACTAACCAACCCAACTGAAATTTATGAGCAACAATTAGCTAAGAAGTATGAGAAGAACTTAAATCTTATTCCTGTTTTCCATTTTTATAAGAACTCCAACTATCATCATTCAGTTCCATTTTTATTATTAATATTTCCCGGTGAAAAATTTAGTGATTTATTGAAGAGACTACAATTTAAATTAGGTCTTAATGATTTGAATTTTAGTAAAATTAAGTTTGCTTTAGCTGATAACAGTGATAAGGGTAAATATTTAGACGACAGAAACTTGGAAAACTTGATTTTCTATGATGAAATTGGTAAGGCCGAAAACAACACACTTTCATTAGCATTGGACCATCCTGATAGGAATCCACGTCGTAATCCTTTCGATAGGGGTATTCAGATAAAATGATGGTGACTGAAAACTAAAAGATGCACAACAGAAAAAAAAAAAGAAGTGTTACTATATATCCTTCAAACATTTATGTATATAAATATGAAATATACCATTTTTCTTTCAATCATGATTGAATATCAAATTTTTCTTTATCCAATCTTCTAAGGTCAGTTGAACTTAATTTTGTATCTTTATCACCACCAATTAGACCAATTGTAAATACTTCAAGTCGAGGATAATTATTCTTTTGTCTATACTCATTGACAAAATCTCCTCCACTTTTAGATTCTTCACTTAAAACTAAACAGTTTATATCTTTCAAATATCCAGTTGGACCACAAATATCATTAATTTCATAAATTTCAAATATTTGATGTTTAGCAAATTTACGGAAGAAATCAATTGTCACTTGTACTCGTTTATCAAAAGAATCTAGGAATTCTGCATACTTCTTTTTGGTCAATAGTTTAGGACCTGTTATTCCAATGATCAATTTAAATTTGGTCAAAAATATAGCTAGAGATAGTAGCACTTTATGTCCATCATGAATATGATCGAATGTTCCTCCCAAAGCAACGCAATCGTATTTCTCTGTCTCTTGGAAACTACAAATCTCTTCTGAATCTGGCAAATCCATAGAGAACTTAAAACAATTATTAAAATCATGGCCCTCATTTTCAATGGAATAGACTTTTTCATAGGCCTTAGACAATGTTTCAGTATCCTGATTGATTAAAATATTAATATCGAAGTTATAATCAAAACCCAATTCCAAGGATAGTTGTCTAATTTGATCATATAATTTATTAAGAATAAAATTAAGTTTATCTGCTGATGCAATTGGTGTGAAAATCAACACATCTAGAAGTTTTGGAGAATGAAGTAAAACATTTTTGAAGAAATCGTTATAATTTTTATTGAAAGGATTATTAATTATTGCAAGTGAAGTCATATTTACAAGGGTTTGTTTAAATATTTACACAATTCATCACACCGCGAAGATAAGTTTGGTGATGATGATGATGATAAGACCATTGAAGTCAAAGATCTCAATTTTTCATCTTTATCATTATTCACAATTCTTTTCATGAAGTTACTTAAAAGCTTTTGAACTTCAGGTTCTTGATAATGTACTATACCCGACAGCAAGATAGATTTATAGAATTTAAGCTCCATCAGTCCTGATTTATGAAGTCTATCAATGATTCTACTGTATCCGGTAATGGAAGTCTTACTTTTTGGGATTATTTTCATTAATCCCAGTAGGTTTGTTAAAATATATTCCAATTGGGATTCATCTAATGGAGTACCACCAGATTTGGGTGAAGAAGTCCTCAAAAAATAAGTTAATTCATCATTTAATATTGCAAATAAAGCAGAATAGGTACTTTCAATAGGCTTTATTGAACTATTAATCAAGTATTTCACCAATTGGACATTGATTTTACTGGATAAGCTCTTTTTTAAGTAAACCTTGTGAATCTTATACATGAAGTTTTCTATCAATTTAATATCTAGTGGACTTTCATAATCATCATAAGCTTTTACTTCTACCAGAATATCATTTAATTCTGGCAATTTGGAAAACTGAATACCTCCGAATTCTTGAAGTAAGTACCAAATCGTCTTCAAGAGATTATCAGGTTTATCAAGGTATACTAAACCATCAATTAGTGGTAATATTAAGAATTTATTTATTTCAGTCTTAATCAATGGTTTGGGTCTGGCATTCAAAAGCGTTCTTCTTTTATTCTTTACTGATGTAGGGAAAATCACATTTGGGTTGCTGATAGAAATTTTAATAGGCATGGTCCCATCGACAAGTTTCTTGACATCAGGAATTGCATTGTTTTTAACGACTTCTGATTTTGCTTTTTCTAATTTGAAATCAGTGGCCAGTTTTATAGTCTTGGAGGGTTCTAAGTTAATATTTAAATCGTTTAAAAGTTTATGGATTTCACCATTAAACGTCATTAGCTGTTTTAATCCTAACAGGGCATAATAATAATTTGATGAATCATTATCTAGACCAGTCCTGGAAAAGTTATTAATAAAGCATGATAGGTAGACAGATAAGAAATGAGAATCAATATTGACTAAATTTAAATCTTTAGTTTTACTCTTATAAGCTTGATATGATTCTGTGTTGTTCTGTATATCATCTTTTGATGGCAAAGGAGGAGGAGTTGCCATTTGAAAGACCTTATTGAGTATTATCTGACTGTAAGTAATTAATTCATTATGTAATCTGTAGTATTTTAATACTTTTACAGAGCTAGGAATATTTTCTGTTACGACTTGAACAATTTGATCACGATTATAACTTTTTATTCCGTTTAAAAATATGGTAAAACTAGTGATATCTGGTTTTAAATTACATTCGGGTAAGTAATCAAAAATTTCCCAAGCTTTTGCTTGATTATTACTAAAATCTTTTACCAAAAGACCCAATAAGGCATTAAATTGGGATATCTGAGGTGAATCTATTTTCTTGAATAGATCAATGGCTTTGTCACCTAAATCATTCGACAATTTACCCCAAGGAGTAGAGTGATCAAATCCAGTGAAAAGTATAATTAATGTTTGCATATTAGGAACATACCCCCATTTTTTACAATCATTGAAAGTTTTAAATGCTTGTTTTACATCCTTCTTTTTTAATAGAAATTCAAGAACTCTATTCATAGCAACAACACTTTTTTTAGTCCCCAAACGAAGAACATATGAAGCCCTTTCATGTGAATCATCCAAAGCAAGAAAAGTTTCTACCTTTTTGGTCACCAAGGTTTTATCCATTAAGGATTTCAGGTTAACTGAAAGTAATTGATATAACAACCTCTTATCCAATGGTCTTTTATTGACTTTTTTTATTTCTAATAAATTTCTAAATATTAGACCACTTTTGGAATCTTTCGAATTAGATGTCAAATCTTTAGTAGTTAAATTAGCCACATTCAATGGCATTCCCGATTCGTCCCTTATCAATCCATCATACTGATATTTCAAAATTTTAAGAACTTTATTTAATGACCCTATATCGGTAACTTTTGGAACTTTTTTGTAATTATTAATATTGCTTTTGTTTAATGGTTTACCATTTTTAACAAAACTGGTCAACTGTTCTCGAACTCCATAAAGTCGTTTAGTGGGTAACATTAAACCTGTTTGATCGATTAAAAAAATGCACTTTATTATCTCGCGATGAGATCTCATCGTATCTTTTACCATACACACTTGTTAACATGGACGATTCTAATCAAAGAGCCGAATGGGTAAGACTTAAAACATCGGTAGATACTTTGATAGGTCATATAAACACAAGGAATATAGAGGATATTCTGATTGAGTTATTGCAATTAAATTTAATAAGGGCAAAGGGGATATTAGTCAAGAAAGTATTACAACATCAAAGAATAAACTCCCGGAATACTTGGATATATGCCAGCCTCATTCATATTATAAATTATAAGGTCCCTTCTGTTGGAGAAATTTTGATAAACAAATTAATGTTGATGTTCAAGCATAAATATTTGAATAATAAACCTTGTTCAAGTATCATGCAGTTTTTGTGTGAATTAGTAAATTATAAGGTATTAAATGAATTATTAATTTTACAAATTCTACATGTATTATTTGACAATATAACCAATGATTCAATTGCACTTATAATTTTTATATTCAAGCTAAATGGTCATTTTTTAAGTCATAGTTCTGCAGGAATATTTTATATTATGATTGATAAGCTCAGAACCCTTATGAATGAGGGCATGACCAATGACTTCAACACCAAAGGAGTGAAACAAATATTAAATTATAGAAAGCATGGATTTAAAACTTATACAAAGATTTTGATAAATGGTGAGATGTGTCATTTGGTTGATATAGACCAAGAATTTAAACTGTTTAATGAATTAACGATTTATAGCTACGATGAAAATTATCTTGAAACAAAAAAACAATATGAAGCAATAAAACTGGAACTTTTTGAGGAAGTTGAAGTGCCAGAAGACAATCTACAACCTCAAGAAAATAAAGAAATAATCAAAGATTTAAGTCAAACAGAACTTGTTGAGATGCAAAAACGGGTTTATTTAACAATAATGTCAAGTTTATCTTCAGAAGAAGCGGTTCACAAATTACTTAGATTGAAAATAAAGTCAGACATTTTGATTGATATGATAATTAAAAGTTGTTCACAAGAGAAAACATACTCCAAATACTATGGAATTATTGGTGAAATTATGCTTAAACAATCAGTCAAATTCAAAAATGACATGATTCGTAAGTTTAATGAAAATTATGATAATATTCATCAGATAGAATCAAATGGAATTAGAAATTTGGGTAAGTTTTTTGGTCATTTAATATCCTGTGATGCCATTAGTTTGATAACACTAAAGAATATTAATTTGACTGAACGAGACACAAACTCTTCTAGTAGAATATTAATAAAGTTTATCTTTCAAGAAATAATTGAGGAGGTTGGAATTGATAACTTCAAGAATACTATCGAAGAGTTCCGGTACAAATTACCAGGTATATTTCCATTTGAAGGTGATACTGAAGCTTTACGATTTTCCATTAACTTTTTCACAGCCATCGGACTAGGTATTCTTACAGACGATATGAGAGACGAATTAAGTAATCGTAAGGAAAGAGGGAGATCAAGAGAGAAAACTGGTAGAAGACAATCTGGTTCCAGAAGTGGTAGCTATTCCAGAAGTGGTAGCTATTCAAGAAGTTATTCAAGAAGTTATTCAAGAAGTTATTCAAGAAGTTATTCTAGAAGTTATTCTAGAAGTTATTCTAGAAGCTACTCAAGAAGTAGAAGTTATTCTAGAAGTCCAAGCCGCTCTAGGTCATCCTCAGGTCCAAACACATAATGTCTTAAGCATGTGCCTCATATTTGCGGAAAGTGCTGCAGGTCATATCTTTTGCAGTTTTTTAGTTCCGAAAATTTCCGCGTGATCGGTCATTTACGGAGAGAAGCCCACTAGGACAGATAGGTTTGATTAGACTTAATTTAAACGCCTAAAAGATATAGAAATTTAGCTTTATCTGACAGTGAATGTAAGTTAACTCTTGTATGTGTTATATCATCTCTTACCTTGTATCAAAATGATAAACAATTGTTTCCTTTTCTGGTTTGCTCGGCTGGATAAAAGTAAGACAAATTGTTTGGGACAAATCCGCGTTTCAAATGAGCCAATAAAATTGAGTTTTAATATAATCATCGAAAAGAAAAAAAAAAAAAAAGTATATAATCGAAAAAATTCCAGGTTTGAAAAAAGAGAGAAATTTTTGATTCATTTTTTTCTTCTTCTAAAGAGAATTAATTTACATAACTACAATGCCAGCTAAATTCGAAAAAGGTAGTGAAAAGAAAGGTGCCAACTTATTCAAAACTAGATGTTTACAATGTCATACTGTTGAAGCCGGTGGACCTCACAAAGTCGGTCCTAACTTACATGGTATCGTTGGTAGAAAGTCCGGTCAAGCTGAAGGATACTCTTATACCGATGCTAACAAGAAGAAAGGTGTTGACTGGTCTGAACAAACTTTAAGTGACTATTTAGAAAACCCAAAGAAATATATTCCAGGTACCAAGATGGCCTTTGGTGGGTTAAAGAAAGCTAAAGATAGAAATGATTTGGTTACCTACTTAGCTAAAGCTACCAAGTAATTTTGTTTATTTATCAATTGAAAGTGGTACAACAGGAACACATTTTAATTACTATTTTGTAAATATTTATTATCTATTGATATAGATTTAAAAGAACATTAGATTTAACATTTGTTTTAGATGAAAAAAAAAATCCCTGACCTTATGCGTTTCTGCTATTGGCTAAATCAATTTTGTTGTTGCTTGCGTTTATTTTTTTTGACTTCTCAATTTCTATGACTTTATTATATACAATAAACATGTAAACGAACTATATATAAATTTACCAATACATGATAATTGGTTTTCAAATATTGTTAACAACTCTTGTATGCCAGATGGCTTATCAGCTGTCATAACTGTGTGTACGGTGACAAAGGTCATGTTTATTTCTTCTAGAGTTTGTTATCATTGAGATGGTTTGTATTTCTTTTTCTTTTTATTTTTTATGTTTCTTCTCTATTCATCCTTTATCGAGTGCTATATCGTAACTTAGACATATAACAACATAGTTGGTTTCGATTTTGGCTTCTAGATTAGTTCTCTACATTGAGAAGTTTATACACACTAAAGCTGCAATTAGTTTCGCGAGCACTTTGAAAATTCTATTTGATCTCAACAGTATATTATGGAAGAGGGTGGCTTTAACCCTATGATGGGTATGAATAATATGAAAGTTCCAGTAGAGGTTGATCCAAATGAGGATACCGAATGGAATGATATCTTAAGACAACATGGTGTTATCCCTGAAAAACCCCCTTCACCCACAGATGAAATAGAAAATGCTTTGGATGAAGCTATTCAAAAGCAACATGATAATCGATTGGAGAATAAGGATATTGACGAATTAGATGAATTAGAAGATGAAGAGGATGAATCATTTCTTAATTTTTATAAGCAAAAAAGATTTAATGAAATTAAAGAGTTACAATCCAAATTTAAATATGGTCAAGTATTTCCAATTTCCAAGAATGAATATGAAAAGGAAGTAACGTTAAATAGTGAAAATAATTTTGTTATATTGCATATGTCATCTGAACTGCAAATACAAAGTAGACTATTATCCAGTTTACTTAATCAATTAGCTTCTAAATTTCCAGAGATTAAAGTGGTTGATATACCTGCTAATAGAGCCGTTGAAAATTATCCTGATGCCAATATTCCTACTATGTTGATTTATCATAAAAAAGATGTCATTAAACAGTTTATAACTTTAACGGAATTGGGTGGTAATGATACTAAACTCAAAGATTTAGAAAGTATTTTATTAAGACTAAAAATTGTGGAAGATAAAGATCAAAGATTAATCATCAATCAAGATGATTACGACGAAGAAAACAGAAGGTTGAGATTTAGCAAAAAATCTATAAAACAAACTAATGATTATAGTGATGAGGATAACGATGATTTTTATGACTGATGAGAGAATTCAAAAGTCATACATTTGTAATTCATCCTATATATACATACATACTTATATTCGTTTATAATTGGTAAATAGTAGGACTTCCTTTTGGGTAGTGTGAATATATAAAAAAAAAAGAGCTGACAGAATTGCAGGACCCTAACTGAATTTGTGAGCGAGAACGAAAAAACTAGTGTAGTCTAAACCCGATGGATCGAATGGATCATACAGATCATTTCAGGGACATAGATTCATGTCAGCACATAGACCAAGTGCTTAATTCTAAAGCCAAGGATAACGTGATCCTAACATATAAACAGGCGGCTAAGGTATCCTTATTGATAAGTGATGAGAATGATTTCACATTGATCAAAGATAATTCGCCAGTACCATTTTTCAAATTAAAACAATTACAATCCCAATCATTAAAATGCTCCACTTGTCATCTTAACAATTTCAATAACAATTTCATATGTTTACAATGTCCAAATGTAGGATGTAAGAGTGGTAACCATGGGTATAATCATTATAAATTGAATCAACATTTATTTGCAATTGATTCTCGCAATGGTTTATTATATTGCTTTAAATGTAGTAATTATGTTAACAATAAAGTTTTGAATGATGTGAGACAACAAATACTACAGGTATCTTCGAATCAAAATATAATGAGTTTCCAGCATAATAATCATAATGAAATTACCAACTATAGTAATTTCGATGATGAAATTGAAGGATACGGGAATCCATCGAATAAGTCAATAAGAGGACTAAAGGGGATAATTAATTTTGGTGCTACCTGTTTCATGAGTTCAATCATACAAACATTAATCCATAATCCAATTATGAAACATGAATTCTTCAATAATGATGATCATTACTTTAATTGTGATCAACAAGAATGTATTACCTGTTCAGTTGATCATATCTTTAGCATTTTTTATACCAATGATGATATTGAGAGTTTTGGAATGACTAAATTATTAATTAGCTCATGGTATAAGAACAAATCTTTAGCTGGTTTCCAAGAGCAAGATGCTCATGAATTTTTGCAGTTTTTATTAAACGAATTCCATAAAGATCATGAAAGGCTTAATGGAGAGAGAGAAAATTGTCAGTGTTTGACCCATAAAATATTTTATGGGGAATTAGAAAGTACCATTGAATGTTTAAATTGTTCTGAATTAACACAAACTTATGATCCAATCCTTGATTTATCATTAGAAATTGATAATTTAAAGAAAGATTCTACTCTTCATGATTGTCTTGATTTATTTACCAGTAATGAAAAATTAGAAAATGAGTATAAGTGTAATTACTGCAATACTAGTTCCAAACCTTTTAAATCATTAAAAATTAATAAGTTAGCCCCAATTTTATCAATTCAATTAAAAAGATTTAAACATAATCTTACCAATTATGTTAAAATCGATTCTTTAATTAAAATTCCACTTTATTTGGATTTATCAAAATACTTTTCTCAGAATTCTCCCAATAGAAGTAAACCATTTTATGAATTATTTGCATTAGTTTGTCATGCTGGTTCAGTTAACACCGGCCATTACATAGTTATCATTAAAACTCCCAACAATCAATGGATGAGAATAGATGATAGTATTATCACCTTAGTTCCATCATCGGAAATAGAATATTCCAATCCTTATCTTGTATTTTATATTCTTCATGATATTTGAAGTCCTTTACAAGTATGACTACATATATAGTTATAGCTATAGTAAATAAATATACAGCAACCAATCACTGTTCTTGTCCGATTTAAAGAATTCGAGAATTAAGTTAAATACAAATAAGCTTTTCTTTACTAGTATATATTTCAATATAAGCTATTAGTTTTGGATTTCGACCTGCAGATCCCAATTTCGTTGCCTGAAGGAGTTAAATATCGCAGGAGACATATGTACCTCTCCAATCATCTATACTTGATTAGGCAAATTGATTAAAATTTGAAACAAAATAAGAGTCTAGGCCCCCTTAATTTATAACCTTATCAGGAGCGTTTCCGCTAATGGCCGATATATCAGAGGAGTATATAAAGGGGTGTTATTCCCAAAGACTTATTAGTTACAGAATAAAAAAAAAAAAAAAACCTATATATATATAGAAGCTTAGATAGTAGTAAAAGTAGAATAATAAGGAAAAAGTAAAATAAATCAAAAAGAAAGGAAGAAAAAAAAAGAAAAAAAGAAACGATAAGCATAAGCATAATTAGAAAAAAACATAGATAAGAAAACAATGAAGATTGTATTACTATTATACTTAATAAATATTTGCATTTGTGAAAGTTATAATACTGTGTTTAATGATGCAGTTAAAGCAACATGGGATCAGTTTTGGGATAACGACAAACAATCTTTTAATAGAAATGATAAAGACTGTGAATTAGGATTTAAGTCTCCCTCAGTATGGACTCAAGCAGTTGCAGGAAAAGCATTTACCGAACAACAAGATACTGAAAGAATAGGAAAAATCATCAATAGTATTATGAATTACCAGAATCCAGAAGGATGGTTTAGTGCTTCAACTGCTAAAGACAACGATGTTTACATTGACGATAATAGTCAAATCATGTGGGTGTTAATTGATAGCTATAAATATTGCGGTAGTATAGAAAATTTAGAGGTTGCAAAAAAATTGATGAATCTCATCCGAGGACAATGGGATGAGTCCACTGGTGGGGTAAATTGGAAATTAGATGAAGATTATGTTGCATCAATTTCTACTGGAGAAGCTTCATTGGCTGCAGTTAGGTTGTACCAAGTTACCCAAGATGAAGAGTTAATTGAATTTGCTACTAAATGTATTGATTGGTTGTTTAAGAATCTACAGGATCCTGATGATGGATTAATCTATGATGGATTAACTAAGTCCTCAGGAAAGGTTAACAAGGGAAAATTAACATATAGTATTGGTGTAATGATATCCACAATGGCTTATTTGAATACAGTGACCTCAAATACTGATTGGGTTAACAAGGCAATAGAATTAGCTGATGCAGCTGTTGATGCTAAAAGTGCCTTTTATACTGCTAACGGGTTTTGGAATAATCAACTTAGATATTCTCATTTATTATTTATGGGATTAAGTGATTTGTTAACAGTAAGTACTCCAGTTAATTCTAAACAATCTTCTAAATATCAAAATTATATTGAAATTTTAACAAAACAAGCCGGTTTCATTCAAGACTATTTACAAATAGAACCTGGGTTTTATATTGATGATGTTTATCATTATACGGAATCGGTGTATAATTCATTTAAGGAAAAATATGATTCCACGGGACCTTATAAAGCAAAATCTTCTAACTTTTGTAATGATGATGTTAATGGTAAAGTGATTAAAAATTTAATGGATAATGTATCAGCAGCCCAAATTTTTTTTGCTGTTAGTAGAGTAGCTTAAAAGTAGAAGTGATCTAAAATTTGAAGCTATTATAAAATCATAAAATTAATATGTATTTGGAGGTCTACTATACAAAATAAAGAAAATTAATACAAAATATTAGATAAGAATATTATAAAAATATTGTCGAACACACTATTAGTTGAAATCGTTGGTTTTAATGCTTGCTTTATCACACATACTTTTGAAGACTCCTTGATGTCTGTATAAGTCAATTGGTGTTCCCTTTTCAATTACTTCACCACGATCCATCACTAAGATACGATCATAGTTTAAAATAGTTTTCAATCTATGAGCAATACATAATATAGTACAATGACTGAATTCTTTTTGAATAGTTTGTTGGATTCTATGATCAGTTTCGTAATCAACTGAAGCAGTAGCTTCATCCAAAATCAAAATCTTGGAATTTCTAACTAAAGCTCTTGCTAAAGCAATCAATTGTCTTTCACCTAAAGAAAAGTTTTCTCCATCATCTTCAACAAGTTGATCAATATGGAACTTATGCAAATTTTCAAAAGTGATATTAGCATCGGCATTAAATCTACTTTGTTTCACTCTGGCTAATTGGGAACCTTCGATCAAACCTGATCTTCTTAAAGCGTCCCATAAAACTTCATCATTATGTTCATCAAATGGATCCAAATTTCTTCTAATAGAACCTTTGAATAAGACTGGGTCTTGAGGAATGATAGATAATTTGGATCTTAAGTCATATAATCCTAATTGACTTATATCAACACCATCAATGAAAATATTACCAGTTTCTAACTCACTTAATCTGTATAAGGCCGTCATGATTGATGATTTACCAGCACCAGTTCTACCACAAATACCAATCTTTTCACCAGGATAAATACTAAAGTTCAAATCCTTTAAGACATATGGTAATCTTGGTCTATATCTAAGATAGACATTACTAAATTGAATATAACCAGATTGTGGCCATTCTGGAGGTGGGGCAAATTCACTCTTCTTATAAGCAGCCTCTTGTTCCAAATTGAAGGCATAATCATAAACTCTTTCAACAGCATTCATTTCAGTATCAACTTGAGTCATTGATCTCACAGTAAGAGATAACAAAGCAACAATTTGAATAACATAACTAAACAATAAACCAGTCGAAGATGCACTAATAGAAAGGGTATCAGTAACACAAAGCATACCAATGATCAAAGCAAAACAAGCAGCAATAATATCAATATGAGCACTTAACCATCTTTGGGTTGCAATAGATAAAAAGTAGGCTTCATTCATCTTATTGATATAGTCATCATTCTTCTTAAGGAAAGAATCTTCCATATTATAAGCTTTAATAGTGGACATACCAGTCAATGTTTCGTTAAAATTATTATAAACAACAGATCTTTGAAGGGCTTCCAATCTTTTGATCTCTCTGGATGTAGCTTGATAAAAGTTCGAAATAAGAACAAAAGCAAAAACAAAGAATGGAACGGCAATAGCAAAGTATGGTAAGAAACTGATACACAATAAAACAATACCAATGATCAAACCTAATGGGAATATGAATAATTTCAATTGCTCACCAAGTTCATTATCTAAAGAATCAGTATCTTTAGTAAACCGGTTAAGAAGTCTACCCATTGGATTTGTATCAATGAAACTCATTGGAGCATGTAAAATCTTTTCCATGGCTTTTACATTCAATACTTCTGCTGACTTACTATTCATGTAAGCTAACAAAACAAATTCCAAAGCCGTTAAAAACACAGTACCTATAGCAAGAAGAACATAAGCCAAAACATAATATTTATCTTGTAAATCAACTCTTCTATCAACCCAATAAGATAACCAAACATTAGTGAATAATTGACAAGCTGTTGCCAAGGCAAGAATGATCACAAATAAGAATGGAGCGATGGGACCAAGAATACCAGATCCTAAATTAATATACTTTTTGTAAACATCCCAGGACATAGAATTATTACCTCTTGATTCTTCAACAGTTTGTCTACCTTCAATACCAAATTGTTCACCATCTGAATGGAAATCTGGACTACTTTCACTTTGCTTATTTTTGTTTTCACCTTGTTTGTTATCATCTTTGGATCCTTTAGTAGCATTTTGTAAACTGAATTCAAATAACGTTCTAAAAGCAGCATTTCTTCTATTCAATTCTTCGATTGTACCAATATCTACAGTACCATCACCATTTAAGAAAATGACTCTATCAGCGTCATCAATTAATGATAATTGGTGAGTAGCCAAGATTCTAGTTTTGTTCTTTAATAACCCTTCGAATAAGTTATCAATGATGTGTCTACCAACTTTAGCATCCACAGCTGACAAAACATCATCTAATAAAATAGTATCTGGATTTGCATAAGCAGCTCTTGCCAAATTGATACGAGCTTTTTGACCACCAGATAAAGTGACACCTCTTTCACTAATTTCAGTCATATCTCTAGCTGGTAAAGATTTCAAATCATCTTCTAAGGCACAAGCATGAATAACTTCAGAATACTTGATAGGATCAAATTTAGAACCAAAGGTGATATTTTCTCTAATGGTAGTATTTTGAATCCAAGGAATAGAACACAATAATAATCTGTCATGAATCTTTAAAGAACCAGATTTTAAACTCATAAATCCAGCTAATGCATTAAGTAAGGAAGATTTACCAGAACCAATAACCCCAGTAATAACAATGAATTCTTGTTTTCTTACAGCTAAATTAATATCATTTAATCCTGAAAAAGCATTGACTTCAGAATTAGAATCCACAGAATGTTGTTCCAATGTAACATTGTGATTTTTATAATCAAATTTTTCTTGGTCATAATTTTCAGACGATTGAGAGCTTGAACCACTGGTATGATTGGCGAGAGCAAGCTGTTTAGGATGCTGACCCTTATCAATTAATTTCAAAGCCTTTTCATATTCTTTTCTTCTTTGATAATGCATTTTAGCTTTCTCTTTCTTAGTGAATTTGTTGTCAGTCTTTAAGGATTCAATAATACTACTAGCATCAGCACCATCCCAAACAAAATTGGCATGTTCAACTTTTATGGAAAAATCTTTTTCAGCGAAAGGATTAATTGATGTTTCACTAGCATTATCATCACCAATGACGAATTTGTCATCATAATATTGTAATCTATTTTCGACACCAGCATCATAATCATTACAGCCAAAGAATTCATTTAAACGTTTGAAACCAATCAATGCATCAGCACCAGTGGCTAAAGCAATTGGTAACAACATAATTGCTTGAGCTAAAATGGCAAATAAAGTTAAAGAAGAAAAAATAGCACCAGGCGATTTCATTTCATCCAATGCCCACATAATAACAAAAGAAAACATGGAAGTTAATACTGGCAAAGTAACGGCATAAGCAGTAATAAAATTTCTAACCACTTTAATAGTAAATAAGAATCTAGTTTCTTGAGATCTAACTTGAGTTATCTTTAATTTATAAGCTAATTCCCAAGCATAGAATTTAATGACTTTCAAGTTAGATAAAATTTCTCTCATCAAACTGATTCTTTCATCGGTAAAATCAACAACAGCTTCTCTAGTAGTAAATAACTTTTTCGTTAACAAAACACAAACCGTTAATGAGACGAAAAATAAAAGAATACCAGACACAGCAGTAGCACCAATGTAGTGAATTAACAAAATAACAGCCAAAATAATTGGAATTGGGAAACAAACAACCAATGGTTGATAACCAATAGCTAAATCAATACGCGATAAATCAGTGGTCATCAAACTAGTAATTCTACCAACAGGAAATTTATTTCTTCCCTTACTATCCAATTTAAATGATTTCAAAAGTAAAGACCTCGATAAAATAGCTTTTGCTTGAGCACCAGTAATCATGGCATTATGGAAAAAATGATTTAATAATACACCATTTAAATAAATTAATCCAACAGCCCCTAAAGTATAACCAACACCAACTGGTAAACCTTCATGAGCACCACGATCAACATTTTCAACAAAGTCAATTAATTCCCTCATAATCAAGGGTGATAAACCTTGACAACAAAAAGCAATAGCCAAGAATATACATGATGAAGAATATTGTAATGGAAATGTTTTGAAAATAGCCAAAGGAATGGCATGCTTTGGCCACGCGAAATTGGACAAATCGGTATTGTCTTTTAAATGACGGATTTCTGCACGTTCAATAATGGCGCGTAAAATTTTATCAAACTTTGCATGCATATTTTCAACCATTAAATCATCAGTTAAATAGTAAATATCATTAGGGTATAAAGTTCTTTTGTAACCTTTAAGTAATATAGGATACAACCACATGAAAATACCTCTACTTATGAGGTTGGCATGTTTCCAAGGATATGGTTTTCTATCTTGTGAAGCAGTGATAGGAGGAACTTTTTTCAGGAATAAGAAAGAAAAAAGTCTCTTTTCATTATGTAATTCCGGTTGACTCTCTAGGTTTTCCGTGGAAGAATTATTGGAGTGTGGAACGCTAGTAACAACAGCCAGTTCTTTGGCTTTATCCTTAGGTTGAGGCCTAGGGCTGGAATTATTACTGAGGTATAATGTAGTTGCATCCGATTGAGAATTGGAATGACGATTGGAAGCATAAAACAATTCATGTGGAGGGGTTGTAGGACTGGAATGATAAATATCATCATCACTATTATGAAAATTAAAATCCGACATACTTTATAGCACTTTTTAACAACTTTGTTAGTTCTAAACTAGTAATTAAGGTTTAACTATTGCAGGTTTAAAATTAATTTAAAAATCAAATCTAAAAGTTAAAATGAAATAAAATATAATAAAAAAATCAAGATGATATAAACAAAATGAATAAAAGTAGAATTGTTAGATAAATTAAATAAACAACCAATTATTGCTACTATTAATTAGCTAACAACACTTAATATATAAAAAGAAAACAAACAATCTCCTTTGCTAATGGGTATTAAATATTTCACTGTTAGGTTTGAATTAACAGTTATTGAAATCTAGTTAAGGTTGATTAGAAAGTTTTATAAGTATAATGTTAATAGAAATTTAGAAAAAAAAGGTTACAGAGGAGAAGTGACAGGATATTTATTGGTTTGCAAGAATATTTAGTGGGACAATAAATGGCTCCTTCCTTTTTTTTTCAAACAAAAATAAGAGAATATCATACCTGCATGTATAGTTTCCCAATTGGGAAATAGGGTTTAAAAAAGGGTGTAAAGTTGAATATTTTTTGTGTCAGCGAGGCAGATGCGATTTCCTTTTTAGAAGGTGATTGAACCCTTTTTGAAAAGGTAAATTTTTCTGATGGCTGAATATGGTCCTGTGCAGCTGCGAATTGCACTTAAAATTAAGCTTAATTTTTATTTTCAGGGATCTAGACTAAAAGTTTAAGAAATATATAATTAGTATAATTATATGATCAAACCGAGTGAAGTAAGTTTTAACGACAGGTTGTTAAGAAAGTATTCATGTTGGAGTTAATATCTTGTGCATGTAGACTCGGTAATCTTAATATGACCGCCCTTTCTTTTAAAGTTGACAGCTTCTCGGATTTGATTATACCCTACTTTACAAACTTATTGTTTACAAAAATGTTTTACTTACTACTAGCAATTCAATAACACAAGTGGCTCGAAATTTAGGTTTGAATAATAGTCCATGTCAATAGACCTGTATAAGAAATCTTAACTATTATTTTCTTGCACACGAGATAATAGAAGTTAACAATAGGCGCGGGCATTGTCATCCAGAGCCCTTGGCTCCAATTGTTGCCCATTTACCTCCTTAGAGCTGAATTAATTCTTGCTGTAGTATTCAGAGGACTAGGTTTAGAGTAACTGCTTATCTTGCTTTCTTCACTTTATTCCGCAATTTTGCTGTGACAAGCTTGGTTGTTTACTAGGGGGTGATGTTTGTAACCCGTTGATGTCATTAGTGTTAGTTTGATGAGATAACCTCTGCAAAATTTCATGTGGAATAATTTTTATATTTTTAGGAATATTTTTTATGATGATGCTGCAATGTAAGGATTTCATTTTTCGTATTTGAAATAAAATGAAATTGAAGCGTTTCTATTCCTATTATTATTATTATTATTGTCTGTGTTAATCTATAAACAGTTTACAAGTTACGTGATGGATAGTTGTAAAGGTAAAAAAAAAACGTCTTCATGTTTATTTGGATAAGAAGTGTTTACACGCTGGTTGCCCTATGTAATTTCCTATTGTTAGCCATTTTTAGATCTACGTTGGTTGTAATAATAGGGAAATTTTTTTTACCAATTGGTTCGAACAATGAGTGAGGTGTACTATTGTGTTGCAAATGATTTTACCGCTGAGTTGCGAAACGTTTCTTTTTCTTTTAATCCGTGTTTTCGTGAAGAGAGCGGGAATGGTAAAGAACTCGATATTGGCGTCTCTGACAGCCAGAACAGTAAAAATAGAATGAACAATTGGTCTGCACATTGATTACGGTAATGAAATTTCTTGTTATATTGAATCGTATTCTGTCTTGCCTATTCTGTTGCTTAAACGTAGGAGTCGTGTGAGTGGTTGACGTTTTAGTATTTCAGGTTGAACATGTGAACAAAATTTGATATACAAACACTTTTTATCTTATTGTCACTTGTTTGCTTTGACCAAAGAGATTTTTGACAGAGATTGTTTTTTACTTTCGCTGTATTGTGAAGTATAGAATGGATTTATTGTATTTGAGCCTCGATCTAGAAGGTATAAACCCATGCGAATAAAAGAGAAGAAACTACAATTAAATTAGATTAAATTTGAATAGACGGCTGATAGCAAATTTAGATCGAAGTTTCTAATTTCATGTCATCAAAAAGATTGTCAGGGCACTAAAAAATAATCCTTTGGTTGGAACAAGAAGCATACGGCACTAACGGGATCTATACATTTGATATCAATGTGATTAGGAAAAAGAAAGTAAAACGAAAAAAAAAAATATTTTTTACAAAGATAAGAGGGTGATATGAATCGTGTGACTTTTGATTCTCATTTGGCATGGTGGTTTTCTCTTTTGGAAGAGAACAATAGGTAGCACAATTAATGAGATAGATGGCTATAATTAGAAAGTGTTGAAACAATACGAATGTAATAGAACCTCCCTACAAGGTTTAGGGGTTTCTGTGATTTGTCAATTTACAAATTTATTACAAGCCATGATTGAAAAATCTACTGATGTGCCCAATCAATTATAATGTAATACTTACAATGAACTAGTTATGTAAAAAGTGCTTTTTTTTTTTTTTTTTTTTGAATCAAAATTAAATGTACCGTAAATCAAATTATGTTATTTACTAGAAAAAGAGTAAAGTGAAATCGTGAAAACATGATATTTTTTTTTAAAACATTTTATAAACCAAATCCACTACCACCACCAGAAAACCCACCTAAACCACCAGGGAATCCGGGATTTCCTGTACCACCAGAACTTCTTCTGAATCTAGGCATAGACGCACCAGTGAAATCTACGTCTTCATTCATAGGTTCATCATATCTGGCACCAGGAGGTACAGATGGATCACCAGAAGTTCGACTAAATAAAGGATGGGACATACTGGGGTACATGCCATTTTCACCTCCACTTCTAGACTGATCAAGAGGGTCGATATAACCCCGTAATGAAGGGTTTCTTAAAGGACCCGGGTTTAAATCATCATCTCCAATAGATGGGAAATTTGGTGGCATATTTGGTGGTGATTTGAATGAAGATTTCATTTCATATTCATCTTCAAAGTCAGGTTTGTCAGCAAGGCGTGAATTTTTACTAGAATCAGCCGTATCAATTAATGGAGGCCGTTCTATATTTAACTTCGATTCTGCCATTTCATCAATGGGTTTTGATTTTGGTGATTTTAACCCTTTTTTAAATAATTCATCTATTTTTTTCTCTTGTAATTTTTCACAAACATGATTGTTAAATTTTTTTATCAAATCAGATGGCAAATTGATTTCATCTACTGGAAGATTAACCTTATAATCAATTGATTGCCAATCAATTAATACCGAATCAACATTATCATGACCATCTATTTTGTAAATTAGGTTTACCAATTGAATATGTGGTTGTAATTTGGTGACATTTATCGTAATCAATAGATCCTTCTTATCACCATCAGTGTATATATGATACTGATTCAAATTATTACTTGATTCAAAGTCTTCAGCAACATTAATTTCATGAAATGATCCCACGAAATCGTGGATCAATTTGGTCGTTAGCTGCAAATATGTCTCAATCATCGACGGTTATTTTGATATAATTAGTAATTGTTGAAGATGTCTCTTGCTCCTTTTAGATTATTTGCTCACTAAAAAAAAGGTGATCATTATATATTGTAGAAGTCGGCGAAATTCTAACACAAAATCACCAGGCTTTGCGAAACTATTAGTAAAAAAAATATAATTAAAAATTCTCACCCTTACAAGTTATAGCATCCGATAGAAATATCAACGGATAAATAATCTTTAAACAGATAGTATGACGACCACAGTTCCATTGATATATTCATTTCCAGAGTTCATAGGAGTAGCAGAAGCAGTTGCTGATCATGTTATTACGGCCCAAAATCTTACACTATATAATACATTAGATCGTCAGGAAATTACTAGAATTAAATCTGAACTTCTTAAAAGACCTCAATTATTATCATCAGCTAGCACATCATCAGTTTCATCATCATCACCAAATATAAGTTCTAATGGGAATAAACTTTTAAAGAAAGAAAAGAAGAAAAATAAAGAAATTCGGTTTAAAATTGCATTAAGTGGTGGATCCTTGATCAAAATTTTAAACCAAGGATTATTATCAAGACAAGATGAAATTGATTGGGGGAAATGGGATATTTATTTTGCTGATGAAAGACTTGTACCGTTTGACTCCCCTGATTCTAATTATGGTCAATGTAAACATGAATTATTTGATAATATTCAATCTAACGTGAAGCCTAATATTTATCATATTGATGAATCGTTAATAAATGATCCTCAAGAGTGTGCTGACAGTTATGAAAAATTATTGATTGATAACTTTGCAAAGAAGGATTCTGTTAAGTTACCAATGTTTGATTTATTATTATTAGGTTGTGCTCCTGACGGTCATATCGCATCACTATTCCCTAACCATGGAGAACAATTAAGAGAAAAACTAGCTTGGTGTTTACCAGTGTCAAAGGCTCCTTCAGGACCAGAAAATAGAATAACTTTAAGTATCCCTGTTATTTGTCATGCTGCAAGAGTCACCTTTGTAGTTGAAGGTTTAACTAAAGCTCCTATCATGAGAACAATTATGGAAAGACCTGAAAAAGGATTACCCAGTTCTATTGTTAATGAAGGTGCAGCTGGTAAAGTGACTTGGTTTGTTGATGATGATGCTCTAAATGATTGTTATGATATTACAAAGAAGAAGTACAAGTTCCTTTCTAGTGAATAGTCATGTACCCCTTTTCATGATCAAATATGTACCAGACATAAGAAAAGACTAAAATCGTATAAGAAAAAAATCAGAAAAGATAATTAAAAAAAAAAAAAGACACATTTTAATAAAGACTAATTAAAACGAAATCAATCTTCTCACTTTTATTCTGTCTCTCAAAATAAGCGGCCACTACAAACTAAAGCTCGTTAGCAAGTGTTAGAAAATCTACATTATTTTTTGGTCGAAGAATATCACTACATTCTTCCGCACTTATTTTGAATTCTAATCAATCCCAAAACAACACTTGAGATGCTAAAATATCAAAAATAAAAAAAAAAAAATCACTTACCACACAAAGAAGTAAGGACAGCATTCTCTATCCGAAGCCGCCGAATGCGAAGTCAAACTTCTGGAAAGTAGTGTGAAGTAGTGTGGCATCACCATTTAAAACACGTGAATTTGTTTAATGAGATGGATGTAATCATTGGTATAAAATATTAAGATATTTTAGTAGCAAATATTGAAACTTTATTTATTATACACAGGTCTGAAAAGGCTATGGGGGGGGGGGTGAAAGTTAAAGCATCCTCTACATCAGACATATAATTGCTATATAAGTGCTAGCTCAAGCTTAATTAGTACTATCCTTTATCTTTATTTGTATCAACTTATATAGTAAAATATCCGGATAACTTACTATCGGTAAGCAATTATTGCTGTGTATGCAGTCAGTTAATATAAGTTAATGATACTTTTTTACTCTTTAAATTTTCATGCTAAACTCCGCCCGTGTCTCATCTCTATCTTCTCATCAAAATTGGTTGCACTACTGATAAGACGCGCAAACTAAGAGCAAATGCTCATAATCCTCTATTGGAAGACATAGCTTCAACGCATCAATGAAGGCAACGATTCTGGAGTGCATTGTCGAACAGTCAAAAACTAATACATGAGACTTTTAGGTTCACCAATTTGGGACTTGTTCCTTAAATTTTAAATTCCAAATTCCAAGTTCAAGGCGGGATTTTTTTTTGATGTATTTCAAATTTGCAATATTTTGACACTAACTTTTAAAAGTTTAAAGTATATTGAAAAATAAGCTAAAAAGGATAATCTATATGTACCGAAATAAGATAAGAAAAACAAAACCGTGGCAGAATTAAAAATCCAAAGAACAAAAAACAAAAAAAAAATCAAAAAAAGCAAAGAAAAGCCAACCAATGATCATATTTGAAACCTTGACCATAAACCCCTACTTACTAAAACAAGTTAATTCTATTTTATCTTTAATTTAATGAAGCTTCACCTTCTGACTTCTTCTTTAAAGGTAAAATGTCAGAAATTTCACTTAAGTTAAAGAATCTTTTGTCATTATTACCGGATTCTCTTTTAGATAATGGTATCAAGTCAGGGATATCACTTAAGTTGATGAATCTCTTTTCGGTTTCTGATACTTCTCTCTTTTGAGGGAATGGAGGTTTTGGGAAATCAGTCCAGTTGAAAAATCTTTTATTCAAATGTTCAACTTCACCCTCAGGGATTTCTTCTCTCTTTACTGGGAATGGAGGTTTTGGAATATCACCTAAGTCAGGTTTAGGAATGTCACCTAAATCAGGTTTAGGAATATCAGTCCAGTTGAATCTTTTGTTCAAATCATTAATTTGATCCTCTTCTCTCTTTACTGGGAATGGAGGTTTTGGAATATCACCTAATTCAGGTTTTGGAATGTCACCTAAGTCAGGTTTTGGAATATCAGTCCAGTTGAAGAATCTTTTATTTAAATTTTCAACTTGGCCTTCAGGAATATCTTCTCTCTTTTGAACTGGATATGGATTACCATATTGTCTAACAGTTAATTCATCACCATTTCTTTCAACTAATTTGAATGGATTGAAAACTGCTTCAGTAGTACCAAAAATAGCCACTGTAGCGACAACAACACCAGATAACTTCATGATAATTTTATTCTATAGTCTATAATTTAAAAATAACAATTTAATTAATAAAATAATAATTTAAATCATGAATTTAGGGAATTTTAGCATCCTTTTATATTATTTCTGCAAGGTAAATTTATAACCTTCTTTTAAGGCAGGGGAAACGTTCATCACAGTTAAACTATAGCTAATTTCCTAAAAAAGTCCAAGAAAGGCTGCTACTTACACATAATAAGCGCATTAATTAAACGAATCTAGTAATAGTATAGGCTAAATATCAGTGAATATAACAAGGTACAGGCTCCTAATCATGCATTTAATCCATAAATAATAAAACTTTAAAGGCAGAGGCTCTTAACTTTTATCTCATTTTAGTTTTTTTGCGTCGAGTTGTTGGTCATTCTAACATAGAGAAGTCTTTATAAAAGTCATCAGAACAATAGATAACAATAAAACTAGCAAAAAGGAGTTGTTCTTTTTTAAACATGAAATCACTGATGAAGATGACAGTCATCTTTAAAGAACAAAGGAAAAGGTAATGAAAGTGAATATAAATGTAAATTTCAACTTTTGAGCTTCTGCATAGAAGGGGCAGGAGGGGGGGGGTTCCCGGAAACGGGGTTAGTATGTATAGCCAACCATTATAGTGAGCCAAAAGAGGCTGAATAATTGTTTCATATTGTTTTAGGTTGATTTTGAGTCAACTAACTTCAAGATCAAGTAATAGCGTACCTTTGGTTTGTATACACCTAATCAGCAATAAAAGACGCCGTTTTATTATTTCAGGTTAGACGGCACCTTAATTTAATAGATGTTTTGTAGATTAAGTTAGCGACAATAACCTGGTTATGAGAAATGAGTATCTCTAGCTCCTGAGTGCAATTATGAACAATAGGAAAACCGTTGATAAAGTGTGCGGCTCAGTTGGCTTAGTGCATAATTTCACTCTTTGGTAAAGGTCTAGAATTATGATTCAGAATAAATAGGGTTTGTGTATTAGTTTTTACATAGTTCCAGATCATGGCGATAATTATTTATCTAAATAAGTGTAGCAAGGGTTAAAAAAAGGGACTTTAAGGGGGTCTTGATCTCGATTTTTTTTTTTTTTTTTTTTTGTTGTTGACTACATATTTTTTAAACATATTGCTTTAAAACTACTAAAGAAGTAGCCGAATTAAATAGAACTAGAATCACAAGAGTAAAGTCTTGAGTCTTTGTCTCCGCCTAGGTTTATTGTGTTAATACGATATCACCTCTTTATTCTTTTTTTTTCTTTTTCATATTATACAGGTTTAAACCTATTGTCAAAGATAATTAAGGTACTGAAATCATTTAAAATAAATTCCAGATTTATGCACCTACCCCAATGAGAAATGAAGTGGCTGCTTTTAGTAGTTATCATTTTGCGCTCAACGGAAAAGACCCGAGGCATAACAAATCAACGATACTTTTGTGGTTTATGAGTTTAATAAGTTTCCTATTTAGATGCCTACAACCATTAAGGTCCTAGACATGTGTTTTCCTGAACATTAATAACACACAGTTTAAAGGGATTCAGAGTGACGTCCTTAGTAATGCAGGGTTATTTAATAATTGCGCAGTCAAAATCCAGCGACTGTAGGTTGGCTTATTTAAGACGAAAACTTGATTCTTTTTGACCACAAGACGTAAAAACTCGATATCATAATGAATATAATAAGAGTATTGCTATGCTATTAATGTTAAAATTCGATAACAATAAAGACTCAAGGGTGTTAATTTCAAATATATAATAGACATCTCCGGCATATATACTATTGTCTTATTCTCAGGTTATTATCAAGGGGCGCTGGCTCCTAAGCTTGATCACAGACACACATTTATCTTTACACACACACAACGTTAAGGGCAGAAATAAAATACTATTGTATATTATGATTTCAATTAAACTTACCCAATAGAGAGCTAGAATTTTTGTCTCTTAAAATGCTACACATGGGGTCTATTGTTTATTAGGTTAATGGTCATCGATTCTTTCACGTCAATTAGACTTTCACGTCAATTAGCCTTTTACACCACATGGTCGTAGTATTGGTCATCGATGTACCCCCCTCTTAAAGTGTGTTTGACATTCTTAGCAAATATATCTTTATTTTTGTTCAATACATTGGCAGCATCTTTATTTAAGGGATCATTGGGGTTAGGTTCCAAGAATAAAAGATTCAATCCAACAATCACAGAATTCAAATTCAATACTGGGGACCAATCTTCTCTTAATATATTCAAACAAATATTCCCATTGACGTCAATATTAGGATGATAGATTTTATTAGTGCATTTAATTTTGGGTGGGTCAATGGGGAAATTATCATTAACCGATACTGAGAAGGTAAATTTACCATATTTATAATATCCTTCTTTTGGTTGAATTATAATTTCAAATTCTGAAATATCATTTGGATCTTTGAATGTTATTTGTATTGAATTTGGTAAATCTAACTCAGTTATATCTTTCTGTAATCGGATTTGAGATGAATGAACTTTTGGTTCTTTGCTACTATCACTTGTTTTAGATGCTGCTGCTCCTTGATTTTCATCTTGTTTTTGTTTTTGAAGTTGACGAATTTTTAGCTTTATTTTGTGTTAGTGGGAATCATTTGATCACTTTTCTCTTTTGTTACATACCATTACTACAAGATATCTCTTACACTATTGATTCACTCTGACAACGCTTACTAAAAAATCGCTCTCTCTCTCTCTCTCTTTCTCTCCCTCATTAAAATAATATTTGCCATCTACACACTACCTATTGATCAAGTACTTCAAAACGTTAATATATTCCACTTTAGCTTCTTCAAATGAATTATTATAGTGGTTTAATTGTTCTTTTTCTTGAGTGTATAACTGAAAAACTTTTTCTCTGAGTTCCTCAGTCATTGATGTTTTTGTCAATATTGATTTATATGGGGTAATAGAACGACAATTTACTTTTAGCAACCAATCAAGTTGGTTAGAAGCTAGATTGTTATCTACTAACCTTACAAAGGTGACAGAATCTATATGCAAATGAGAAAGACTTGGACTAAACTTCTTATTTATATCAGTAATAGTCATATTATAGTCTTGAATAATGTATTGGGGGATTATGGGATCAAGAAAAACAGTTAATGTGCTCCATAATGTTACATCTTTAAGTTGTTGATGACATAAGTTTAATAACTCCTCAAGAAGTATTTCATTATAATGTATCATTTTTAACATACTGTTCACTTGTATTAGCCATTTCATGAAATTCCCAGCGTAATAATTGGCAAAGTGAAACTGTAATGATGTAATCAAGCTGATAATTAATACTCTATAAGTTTCTGATGGATTTTGACCTTGGTTCAGATAAATTAGTATCACAACCAACTTTTTAATTAATAACCAAAGCATCGAATTCTTGTTTATTTTACCGAGCTTGCAACTAATTAGTGTTGTTAAAATTTCAAATTCTTCTTCTAGTACTGCATTATCTCGTTTGTAAAGTTCTACTAATACCAATTCATGGAGCTTTACTATCATGTGATGATCATTGGTTGTGAACAAGTAGCTAATGGTCATTTTATATACATCCAAAAGTTCTTGGGTTTTTAATCGGCTAATATATTTGTTTCCGTGTTGGTGATATTGGGGTAATACGTTGGCATGCCAATAATCATGAGCTTCTTTAAAGATCCTTAAATATCCCGTTTTTGTCACTCCTATATCAATTGCATCTTGTGACTCAATACTTGTGAATACATCTTCGGAATTAGGGATCAACTGAAGTATTTTTTTCTTTCCTTTATTTTTCCGAAGCACATTGTAGGTTTTATCACCTAATAAGAGGGGCATAACTCATCCATTTCTCATCGGTGCGACTGAGCATTATTCAATCATCTTATTATGGGGAGTTATAATGACATAATTGGCACCGATGATCCTTTGGTACCCCCTTCAGACACTTTAAGTGATGCTATGTACAACAATACAAAGTTGGATTATATTTTAGCACATTCTCAAAATAACGAAGAAGAAGTAGAAGACTTAAATGTTGAAGTAAATGATCATGACAATCATCATAATAGTGTAAGTAAAAACTCAAAAGATTCCTATAGCACTATTTCTCAGTGGAAATTACTAAAAGTAATAGCAGGGGCACATATGGGGTGGATTAGAACCCTTGATATTGACCCAGTGACCAATAAATGGTTTGCTACTGGTTCAACTGATAACACTATTAAAATATGGGACTTGGCTAATCTGAATTTGAAGTCCACTATAACCGGACATATTATGGCGGTAAGAAGTTTAAAGATTTCCAACAAGTTCCCGTTTTTATTTTCTGGATCTGAAGATAAAACTGTAAGGTGTTGGGATTTGGAAAGAACAAATTCTCCTCTGGGATGTCAAATTCGTGATTATCATGGCCACGTCGGTGGTATATTTGCTATGGATATACACCCTGAATTAGACTTATTATTAACTGGTGGAAGAGATGCCGTAGTTAGAGTATGGGATATACGATCTAGAGCAGAAATTATGACACTAACTGGTCATAGAAATGATATATCTTCTATAATATCTTCAGTTAGTGATCCTCAAATTGTAACCAGTTCTATGGATTCTACTATTAGACTATGGGATATTAGAAAACATACAACGGAATTAACCATAGCTCAACATTCGAAAAGTATTCGACTGCTTATTGACCATCCTAATGAATCTACCATGTGCTCGGGTGATTCTCTGGGTAGGATAAAACAATGGACATTACCACAGGGTGATCTACTCAATGAATTTGGTACTAATGATGGTATTATAAACACATTATCAATTAACCATACCAATAACCAATTATTTGCCGGTTATGATGATGGGAAGTTTGAGTTCTATGATTATATTAACGGTGATTTATTACAAAGTTCAAAGACTATACCGTCTCCAGGATCTAATGAATCTACCATATATTGCTCTAGTTTTGATCTTCTGGGATTAAGATTATTAACAGGGGAGAGTGATAATTCTATCAAAGTTTGGGGAGAATCATAAAGTGAATAGTCAGTATTCACTTACATTCTATATTAGCATATGTACATAATAAATTAGCAAAAGTTCGTAATCATTAATATATATAAATATATATATATATACATATAATATCACTGGTGATAAAAACTACCATCCAAAACGTAATTGATTAGCCGTGAAAGCTGGAGGGATCCATTTCAATTTCTTAGGGTCTAATTCATGTTTCTTCTTTTCATTAACTTTCTTCGCAAGTTTTTCATACATGGTCATAATTTGATCAGTTACCACTATAATATGTTGACCTTTATAGTATCTTAAAATTTGTAGTGTTGTTAATGTGTGTAAGATATCAGTAGTAGTCATCCGAGTTATATTAGAAATCTCTTCTATCGTTATTTCGGCATTTCCTCCACTACTGTTATTCAGCAGTCTTCCATTTGAACGAACATCATCTTCATCGTCATCTTCATCATCTTCATCATCACTGACTGGAGGTTTATTCTTCTTTGCCAATTGAGGATTATTTTTTTCCACTAATAATCTTACCAATGTATCGGTCCAAAATGCACGATAGGATAATAGCCCTAAATCAGATAACGGCTTTTCTGGGGATCCTATTTTATTTTCAACTTTGGATAACATATAAGAAAATTGGATTAATAATTTACCAAATCCCATTTTTTGATAACATGGTAAAGTCAATATACAAGCCACATTATAGTTTTCCGAGTTTTCCTTTTCTTTAGAGAAATAACCAACCACATGATGTCCTTGGGATGATTTAATAGTCATGACATAAAAAAGAAATGGATCAACATCATAATATAAAGTTTTATGATCAAGGAATAACTTCAGAAGTAAACAAATATTTCTACTCCAAGTTCTTTGTCTTCTTCCATCAATTTCCCAAAAACTAACTTTTGAATCTCGATATATTTCATTACCTGGAGGATGTCTCATAGAACATTTTGATCTGAATCTTTCAAATTGTTTACGTGATCCAAAATATGATAAAGTGAAATCACAAATATAAATCGTATCTTCTTCGGTTAATTCTATTGGATAAGGGGAAAAATACCATGGTTCTACAATATGTTCTCCTAATATAATCGACGATAAATTACGAACACGAGAAACTTCCAGATGATTTTGTGTCATAGAACCACTAGTTCTTAATTTCTTTATTTCATCTTCACGACTTAATTCCTCATTAGGTCTTTTTAACCCTTGAACATTTAAATCATTTAAATCCATTTCATCATCATTTTTTATTGGTGTAGCCGATCCTTCTTTATCATCCGCTGGTTGAGGTGTTTGGGATTGTTTTGCATCTTTTGAATTTTTCAGTTTTGTTTTCTTCAGTTGTTTCAGTTTTCCCTCTTTCTTCTCATCAACTTTAACTTCAGGAGTTATCATAGCTCGTTTAAAATCTATTCTATCTTCACCTATCCATTCATCTAATCTTTTATTATAATCCTGGTAATGAACATAAAAAACAAGCCTTCCCTTTTTCAGATGTGGTTGTAATATTTCGGCTAATCTATAAGCACCATCCTTCATGGCGTATACCTTACATCCGGGAACTATTTCTTCAACTGTAAATTTTATTTCATCATTATTTTCATCCTTTCTTATACTTAAAGAATCATTATTTGTTGGCGTGGGCGATTTCTTGGTATCAGAGCCTACGGACATTTTCATTCGTTTTCTAAGAAAACTTCTCTATTTGATTGATTAGTGGTTGGGAAAAATGTCCTCTCCTTTATAAATATCAACAATAAATCAATGTCAACTGCGAAACTCACTACTGCGATTATTTTTTTTTTTTTTTTCTCTCTACATAAAAAAAGCTATATACAATTATAAACCTTGAAACAATGTTAACATTATTCTTTACGCCATTGTAAAAGTTTTCCGGTATCAATGGGAGTTAAAAATTCACTCAAACATAAATAACCAATATTATAGTTTTCAAAATCAATGATAAACTTAAATAATTTTACTCTTAAATCATTGGTGATTTGTTCTTCAATAATATGCTTTTCAGCGTCATCACTTGAACGATCATATTGGTTGACTAAAGTTTTCACGTCACTTATTAAATTCCTTTCGAGACAAGCCAGAATTAATTCTTGATAAGACAAACTCCACATGTTGGCAGAATTTGATCCATTCAATCCTGTAAGAAAATAGTTATCGACCATGAGATAATTGTAATGATTTTGTAATCTCTGGCGTAAAATGGGTTCCAAATATGCGTTTATAGGAACATATTTGGAGGTTAAGTTCAATGACTTACATAAATGACGGACTAAGTTGATTGGTAAATTGAAAGCCGTTTTCAGTGCTAAAGATATACCATCTTCAGACAGAAGATAGTTCTTTGTCTGCTCAGCTAATTGGTTATTTGATTTTGATCTCCATATTCTAGGTAATAAGGATGGTAAAATGCAGGTCAGAGGAGTAATCTCTGGGAATGCAAAACATAATAATGGTGTACACTCCATGAATATACTAAATATAACAGCAAACATGGGAAGTTTTAAAAAATCTTGAGGAGTACGTTTGATTAGTTGATATTGACTTCTCCATATTCTGAATAAACCAACATCTATAATTTGTTTATTGGATGAAGAGTTCTTTATCACTTCACCTTGAGTATTATCGTTATATGTCTTATTCTCGATTTTACTCATATATATAGCTTGAGCCATTTCATCTGATAAACTATTGAATTTCCCAATCTTTTTCGATACTGGAATTCCATGACTATCTAGTTGATTGGAAATCTTGATTTTATGATTTTTCAATTCTTTCAATTCTTTGTTATTCTTCCAAACATTGATTACCCCAGCTTTGTAGAATTTTACCAACAGTTTCCCATAGGAGAAAACTTGTTTGAATTTTAATATAACTGCAGGTTTATCTGGATTCTCCACAGCAACTTCTCGGTAAAGTTCACTCTTGGGCTTTATTTCTAATGGTAGAGTTGTAGAAGCATTCAATTGGTTTAATTTTTCAGCTTCAAATGTCGGTGGTCTCCATAATGCAGAAAGAATTTGATTGGCCTTAACTTCCTGTAATAATATACTCCGGCTTTGTGGTAAAACCCAGCCGATATTAGTCTTTTGTTTCATTACAAAAGCAATTCCACTTCAAACAAATATGTTCGTTTATAGTTGTATGAAAAGTTTTAATGTTATTTACTAATTTCGCAGAAACTGTTGATGTGCGACATAAAAGCTCTACGCAACAGTTGTAGTTATTAATCTCAACAGTAATAAATAATGATACCAGTTCAAAGAATAGGAACACCTCAAGATTTAGAAGTTTGGATAGGATCAGAAACATTTAATCTCGTTATTAATTTTATTACAGATTTACAAAATCTGATTTTGGGGTTGACTAATGATGCAAAAGTTGAAGTTTCTAAACCGGTACAGACTTTAATAGGAATACTCGAAAGAGTGGAGACCATTATTGAAGAAAATCCTATTGAGGAGGAAAAGAATGTTTCCAGATTTGGAAAAGTTGAATTCAAAGCATTTTATGATCAAGTTAATAAAGAAAGCAAAGATATGTTATCAAAATTAACAACAAATGAAGATGATGTCACTGAATTGGGGATATACTTCCAAGAATCATGGGGGAATAGAAAAAGAATTGATTATGGTTCAGGTCATGAGTTGAATTTCTTAAGTGTTTTATTGTGTATGAAGCAATTAAATATTTTAACTGAGCTGGATTATCCCAGTGTAATATTAAAAGCGTTTACTAAATACCTCCTAATAATGAGGAAATTACAAAAGACTTATTGGTTGGAACCAGCAGGATCTCATGGGGTTTGGGGTTTAGATGATTATCACTTTTTGCCATTTTTATTTGGTGCTTCACAATTAGCTACTCATCCTTATATGAAACCCAAGCTGATTCACAATGAAGAGTTGGTGGATAATTATTATCAACAATATATGTATTTTGAGTGTATTCATTTCACCAAACAAATCAAGACCGTCCCTACAAACCAGCAGAAGGTCAGTTTAAGATGGCATTCACCTATGTTAGATGATATACTGTCGGCCAAATCATGGACCAAAATTAAAGAAGGAATGGTTAAGATGTATAAAGCTGAAGTTTTGAGTAAATTACCTGTCATTAGGCATTTTATGTTTGGTTCTTTAATTAAATGTCCTGAAGGTATCTCTGAATATTCAGAATCAGATGATGATTCAGGTCATCATAATCATGCTCATCCTTTAGATGATCATAGTCATAATACTTGGGGAGATTGTTGTGGTATTAAAATTCCTAGTGCAATTGCTGCATCTGAGCTGCAGAAATTAAGTAAAAATCAAAATAGATTCAAACCGGTTCCCTTGGATTAATCTACAGGTCAGAATATGTAAATAAATACTCAAATAAATGGTGTTAGTTTTTAAAATTTGTATAATATGGGTTTATATAGATATATAGTACAATACTGAAACAATTATTCAGTATATCCAATGCTTGTAGCAATTAAAATATTTCTAGGGAAAGCACCAGGAACTGGCATCAAAACTCTTATTTTACCCTTTGCTTCATCTACTTTAGATACATGAACATAACCCAATACTGAAGCATCCATCAAATCTCTAGCCAGTTTGTTTGTCAGTGGTAAATGGGTTATAGCTACTATTAAATTTTCCAAATTATTAGTTGCCAAATCTTCAACTTTATTAAGACAAGATTCTAAAGAATCATCCTTACGGTCTCCTGAATTATCATCATCGATTTCAGGAGCGAATGAATCCCCAGCTGGTGCAAATAATAAACTAGAATTATATTCCGAACTTTCAACACCTTTATAAATGATGAAATCACTAAATAAAATTTCAGTTTTAAATGGAGACAATGGGTTTCTAAAGTTCCCATTAAAATATTGTTTAATAGATTCTTCTTGACATTTCCTTATGAATGTATCTTCAACTTCTACTGCACCTTCACTCTTTGGTACTTTAATTAAGTTGAGTTGTTGTGATGCAACTTTATGATTGAATTTTCTAGTTAAATCTATGAGTAATTTTTCATTACCCATAATTACTATATGATCGATTTCAAAGTCAGCAACAATATTTTCAATTAAAGATATATCTTTAATAGATAATGGAGGAGTATCAACTATAATACCAGAATTCTTAACATCAATATCTTCTTCCATTCTTGACATTAATACTAATCCTAATTTAGATATTTGGTGTTTATAATAATCGAAATTACTATTAATATTTTCAAAGCCATAATTTTTAACCAAAGGTTGTTTTGGGTTATGATACGTAGATCCTGATGTAGTAGTACCACCATAACCACCAGCAGCTTCTAAATCAAAATTATCACTTATAGGGGTTGCCGTAACAGACCCAGGTAATGAAAATACACCATCCCGAGGATTTAAATTAACTAATACTGGCGTTCTATCCATTTTGAATGCATAAGATGATAAAATTTTACATAATGAAGTTTTACCAGAAAACTGTCCTCCAATAACTAAAACTCTTGGACCCGGTTTACTTGCATCCGAAGAAGAATTCACAAGATTATAATCAGATATTTCTTGTCTTTTTGCTTCTAAAGCAAAGTGTAAATTAATATATTGTTTCATGGAGTTATCTTCACTAATATATTCACTAATCTCTGAACTTTCAGAACTGGTTGTAATATTTTCCTTGTTGACCTTCAAATAATACTCGATTTTACACCCTTCAGGTAATGGGGCATATAAAGCATATTTAACCCCTGTTAATTGAATTTCAACATTTACTGGTAATTCAGTACCAAATATTTCACCTATTCCTTCTGTTACCTTAAGTACTAAAATTTGCTTAAAAGGGATTTCAAACCTCCATTCATTCCCTTCTTTTATTTCAACGGGAGTTACAGAATGGTGTTCATCTTCTGTTATGTCAGAACCTGATACAAAACCTGGTATTCCTTCCATAGTATAAACCAGTAACTTATAAATTTTTATAGTGCGCAGCGGTGTAATACTGAAAAATATTTGAATCTACAAGAGAACTACAAAATATTAGTTAACACACACAAACATTGTATTTGGTAAATAGAATTATAAAAGTCCTGCTTTATATAGATTGATTTGAGACTTCGTCACATGGCTGATGAAAAATCTAGCTTCTTGGGTTTAATATTAGCTTGACGTTCCAGTAATTTTACTACTCTCTTTTCACCAGTCTTATTGTTGACATATTCGGCATGAGTATTGTAGTCTATTTCAGGTTTCGAAGGATTAAAGGGATTATGATTACGCAGCAAGTTTATATTCTTTGAACTATTGGTTGAATCAGCCAAGAAAGGATTAACCAAAGGTTTAGTTGATTTGAAATCTTCATCATCATCAACATCCTCGTCATCAAAATCAAACCGGTTTTTGAATGAAGTTCCATGCCACCGATTAATTTTATCATCATCAATTAATTGATGACCTGGTGTATTTGGAAGAGGGACAGGTCTTGATTTAGTAGGAGATGCTGGTACAGCCACTGAAGTAGGAGACTTTAATAAATTAGATTTTAAAACAAATGAAGATTTATCACCTGATTTCTTATTACTATTATCAGCCTTAAAGAAATCTTCATCATTCATTTCTTCATCTTCATCACTTTCGAATTTTAAATTATCATTAAGTTTAGATAAGGAATCAAAAGTCAATGATGGGGGTTTCATAGGTTTCCCCAATTGGATAGGCTTTCTACCTGTTCCAACAGTTGATGATGTAGGCAACAACAAATTGATATTACCTTCTTGATCATTGGTTGTACTTTCACTTCTTAAAATGTCTTCTACATTATTTCTCCGTTTCCTATGAGCTCTTGGGGATTTCTGTGGAGTAAATTCCGGAGTTATTGGCATGGTAAAGTTATTTCTGTCTCCGTATGAATCTTGGGTCTTTATAAATGGAGTCTTAGACTTACTTGTACTACTAGGAGTTGCAAATACATCCTTTATCTTTTTCAGACTGGATGTCTGCGGCGTGGTAAGATTCATTGGTGACTTGAATACCGTCAGTCTTGATTTGGTCTTTTTTGGAGGTGTCGATGGAGGTGCAAATGACATTATTAATAGACTAAAGTCTTTGGTTTGATGGATTTAGATATATGAATTAATAGAAAAGATAAATAGATACTAATGGGATGAGAAAACACGTCTTTTTTTTTTTTTTTTTAATGTTTGACATTCTTGCGCGAATGGCTGGCTTATTGTTAGTGGATGTAACAATTATCAGAGTAATATCTATGATGTAGCATATGTAGTATATATAGTATAGGAGTATAGAAAAAGATTCATGAAGTCTTCAAATTGATTACTGACTCCTTATTGTAGCGTTTGACAATTTTATGACCCAAAGCCTTCTCAAGTTCGTCATACATCGGGGATACCAAGAGTCTATCATCAAGCAGATAGGCGATGGGAAGAAATTTAATATATTTTAATGGCTGCACAGAAGTGGCTTCAGTACAAGTGAAGGATGCAATGGCATTGATTTCAATATGGAGTTCATTTAATTGAGTCAAGTTGGGAGGAAGATGGAATTCAGGACCTAGACGATTACGAGTTAATTTTAAACATGTTTGATTTTGAGGCACACAAATGTCGTGAGCGATTTGAGATATATTACCACATGAAAGATCTATTGATTTTAATTTTGACTGACTGCAAAACAGACTTGAAAATAAATAACACGACGATGTAATCTCTTGTATTTTATTTTCCGATAAAAATAATTGTTCAAGATTAGAAGGACATTTCCAGGTATCAATGGAGGAAATCTTATTATCACTTGCATCAAGGGTTTGTAAGTGAATAAGTTTAGTCCAATCAATATCATGAGAAGTCAAGTCAGAAAGAAAATTTTGACTTATATTTAATGAGCTAAGTGATTCAAAGGATGAAAACCGGTTTAATGACTTTAATCGACACCCACTTAAATCCAATATTTTCAAGGATGGAGGAAGGTTAATAGAATGAACGTTTTCATTCTCAAGAAGAAGAGCAATTTCTTGACTAGGAATATTAAGACTTCGAAGCATATCACTAGTACTTAAAAGTAGTAATTCATTTCCACAAAAACTTAATTCTTTTAAATTCTTAGGAAAATTATAAATATGACTAGCTGGTATATGAATATGATTTGAATCTAATACAAGTGTTTCCAAACTTTCAGGTAAATTACCTAATTGGTTCAATGATACAAGTTCCGCCAGAATTATATGTAAATTTTTTAAATTTTGAGACCACTTAATAGCCAGCAAATCTAACAGTTCAAGGGAATTAAGTGATAAATTAAGTTCTTGAAGACTATCGGGCCAACTTAATTCAGTATTAGTTGTTTCAATTTTAGATATATTATTATGCAGAACGTCTAATTTCTCTAATTGACGAGGCAAGTGATCCACAAGCAAGTTCTCAAGTTTACGATTATAAGTTAACATGAGATGTTTGACATTTTTAGCCTTTTTTAATTCCTTAAAGATACTATTATCCACATTAGCCTTATTTAAATAAATTTCCGTTAAATTATTATTATCAAAATTAATTGATAATGGTTTAGTAAGATCATACCATGAAATGTCAAGACTGTTAACATTTGGTGGTAATTTATACTTGGACCAATCACTAACATTATGACCTAAAATTTGTAAAGTTTTCAAATTTTTCATTTGTGGGAAAATTCGTTTAAAGAAGGACCTTACCCAACCATTGAACTTAAAATGACCTAATTGTAGTCTTGAAATATTATCAAATGATAACACATCGGTCAAAAGTGATTCATCAATAAGACTCCAATCAAGTTTAAGTTCAAGATACTTTGATTGTTTAATTCTATCTTCATACTTCATAAGTATGTCGTATAATGATACAAAATCACCACCACACTCAAATAACAATTTTTCCGGTATAATCTCGGGATTTTCATCCAAAAAATCTTCAATCTCTCCAGTATATTTGAAATCACATATTTCAGAATCAATTTTTGCTGAACAATAATGCTTTTGTACCTTTAATGGGGAAACTAGAAAATGTACCTCTTTTCTAAAGTACCTATCAATCACATACTCTCTAGTAGGTTTCCAATGAAGAAACACCTCTTTGATGTATTCTCCACTTAATAGTGATAGAATATCTCCAATGACATCATCAGGAAGATCAGCAATGCTTTCTAGTGCTTTAACATCATCATCTTTAACATTCATTATTACTTAATGTCTCAACTGATGGTTTCAGGATCCATCATCAGACAAGGTCGTGCACATGGCAATGACTCTTGCAGTTTGATGTGAGCAAGTGCGCAAAATCCATCCTCGTTCGTTCTCTGTTTTCACCATTTTTTACTTCCTTTTTTTCCTTAAATTGTTTTGTAAACTATTTACTTTTTGTTATTTTTTTATTTGTCGTTTATATATTCCGATAGTATCCCATTCTAGGAGCCTATATTAATAACCGAGAATATCACGTATTTATAAGAAAACAAACAGGGGCAATAGATATAGCTGTCGATACGAGGTGAAGAATAACAAATTTTGATAGAGAGATTATACATCGGATATAAAGGGAATACAAAGTATTAATTCCCACAAGTTACAGGTTTTTTTTTTTTTTTAAAAAAAAATCGAATTTAATTTTAATTTTTTTATTTTTATTTTTATTTTATTTTAATTATTCTTTTTAAAGTTTTGACTGCATTAATATTTCAAAACTATTATTGAACATGGATAAGTTTGTGTCGTTTTTATGTTGTTCACTGGATTCACGGGATGATAGTGACGAAAATAAGTATCAGGGGAATAATAGAAATCAATCAAGAAGAACGAATAAACCTATTAGTAGTGAAGAAAATCTCAAACAAAATGGTGATATAAGTTTGATAGACCATAATGGTAAGAAGAAAAAAGACAAGAAAGATAAGCTTGATTATGATGATAATTCAGTTAATGAGACTGAAACTATTGCCAATACCAATGAAGAACCCACACCGATATCAGAAGGACTGGGTCATAGAGGTACTAGTGGAGCACGTCAAGGTGAATCTAATTCCTCATCCTCGGATGATAATTTGAGGAAAAATTCTGTTAATAGTGAAAATTTACAACAAAGGCAAGAAGATAATGTCATACTTGCTAATGCTGATGATTCAGAAGATTTACCGGATTTAAATGCCGATGATATGGATAGAGAATCCATAATGAATTTAACTAAATTTCAAGATGGTCAATATTTTAATCCTGAATCCGGGTGGTTATTGGGACCTAAATCAGAAAAATTTAAAAACAAAAAATGTTTAATTTTAGATTTGGATGAAACTTTAGTTCATTCATCATTTAAATATTTAAGAACTGCTGATTTTGTTATCCCTGTTGAAATTGATAATCAAACTCATCATGTTTATGTCATAAAAAGACCAGGAGTAGATGAATTTTTGAAAAAAGTGGGTGAATGGTATGAAGTGGTTGTATTTACAGCATCGGTTCTGAAATATGGTGATCCATTGTTAGATAAATTAGATCTCCATAATTCAGTTCATCATAGATTATTTAGGGATTCATGTTTTAATTACCAAGGAAATTTCATAAAGAATTTGTCCCAAATTGGTAGACCATTATCAGAGTCGATTATAATTGATAATTCCCCGGCGTCATACATATTCCATCCTCAACATTCAGTTCCAATTTCTTCTTGGTTCAGTGATACTCATGATAATGAATTGACTGATTTATTACCTTTCTTAAAAGATTTATCTAAAACTAATGTGGATGATGTTAGTTTAGTTTTAGACATAATGCTATAGTTTAAGCAGGACTTTGCTATATATACATCGATAAAATTTTTGTATAAATACATAATATCTAATAGTGTAATCTCATATTGCGCATTGTTAATAGTAGTAACAATTTTTCACAGTGAAAGGAACATTTTTCACACTGAAAAGTCGATGCTCATCGTACAATTTTTTTTTTCTCATTAAATCGTTTCTAATTATTGAAGTTGAATCATGAAACTTAAAACCATTAATAGATCAGCCGATGATTATGTTCCTGTTAGAAATACTCAGGAGTCATCATTACCTAGAAACTTGAATCCTGCATTACATCCATTTG